>JANHGB010020331.1:0-18511 GCA_026283785.1 Coracopsis vasa
GAAAAAAAATGAAGACTGAATCTGTTTCCTCCTTGGATGGCAAAGTATTAATCTACAAGAGACGGAGGAAATGTACGCTGATGTGAATGAATTCATCAACTCTTACAACACCCACTTCTCACCCATGAAAACACATTATTTGTAACACTATGAATTCTACTTTCACAAATTGCACTGACACACAATTAGCCTGTCACTGTCACAATCAAGACTACCAGATAACACCACTTCCTATCCAGTTCAGGGTCTCTGGTAACTCCAGTCACCTCCATCACTTTCAGATGAGAGCTTCAGCCGAATTTGAACTATCCCTCCACCTTTTTCAACTGCCATTGATTGTTCCAGCCACAAGAACCATCTATCACCATCTCTATTAACCACCAAACCACAACCTTCACTCATCACCTCTGGTTTTTACTGACCAAGAATTTTTCTGCATGACTTCCTGACATTACCATTGATTCCTTCAACTACTTCAAGTATATTAATTAATCCTTCAACAGCCTGGAGATCTATATTTAAGTGTCAGCTATCTAAGATATCTAGTCCTCAAAGGTATCAACAGAACTGCAAGACACCTATGCTGCATCTTTAGTACTAGTGCCCATGGCATGACCCATGATCTGACAAGGCCAGGTGCCATGGTGGCTGAGGGCTGCTTTGAGATGCGCCTGCCCTAGAGCCATCCCACTAGTGACTCCACTGAGGTAGACAACAGTAATTATAGACTTTCCCAATGAAGCAGGAGTAGCTTTTTTTTACAGGCAGCTGCAGTGCTGCCTGCTCCCCCCTGTGTTGGTCCTGTCTTTAAAGGCCTCCTTATGAATCTCTCACTCCTCTCCAAAACTCATCCAAACACAGTTTATATCTGGTCCTTAGTTTTCTACTGCCTTACACATGGACTCATCTGGTCCCCAGTCTCCATACCAAACCAATCACTAATAAACTAACTATATTTTAACTTCTAATCCTACAAACTAACTGATTAAGTAGTCTAAAATGAGTTAACCACAACAGTTAGCAACTTACAAATTTCTAACTCCCTCTACTACAGTAGACCCTCCAGACCAACCATGAGAGTACTGCACTCTATCCTACCTGATCCTTTTTAGCTGGAATTAGTATGGGCAGGGGATTGTGAAAAGAAGATTTGACAGAAACATTTTTGGAGTTATTTGTTTGGGTGATTGGAAGTAACTATCTTATGTGACCTCAAAAGATGATCAGGCAAGAACTGCAAGTCAACTGCACAAGCTTGTGAGAAGTACTCTGTTCAAATAGGAGCAAAAATGCCAATATTTCCAGTAAGCCAAACTAGTAATCTTAACAAAGTAAAGACTGGGCATTTTGAACAAAACAACTCTCAGGTCAACTAAAACCTTTCTCACTACCTAATTTAACCACTCTGTATACCTTCCAAACTGATTGTTCAGTTTCCCCAGAGACGATCATGTGAGGTACTGCAGCTAAATCAGAACACAGGCTCAGAAATAACAAGTTGACAATACCTCATATGACCTTTTCCTCTGTTTGCCTCATGAATAAATAACCATCAGTTTAACAATGATGCAGACGACCATGGGCTGTTGTCTATTTCCAATTCCCCTTAAGCAAAACGCTTACTGGGAAAAAAATATTCTGAACATTTTAATATAACAGATATGAGAAGAAAATCATTATTTGTCTAGGGATAACCTAAGTCCCATGCCTGAAATATTTTGCATTTTGCAAAAGAATTCTTGACTCAGTCTCAAGAAAAGGTGAATGACCTTATACTTAATTTCAGATGGATAAGGTCTGTCAAGATTAGAATAAGATTATTGAATGGCTGTCTTCCTTTTCCTTGAATTTATATAGTACCTCTTGTGACACAAAATCAATGATGCCTAAAAATGCAGAATGAAGACTCCAAGAGAATAAGTGTGGGAGGAATTATTAATGCATCACACAAAACTCAGTACATGCAACTGAGTTGTTGTAAAAGACAACATGTTTTGGTGCAGAGGTCATCACCAAGTATAACTTGGTAGATTACACTCCTCTAGTGGGGAAAGCTGCAAAATATTGGACTGTGACAACTTAGCTGGCAGCCTGGGAAGGAGAAGCACTGTAACCTCTCCTCTCACTGATGCTGTTGTCGCTATCACATATAGTGTTTGTCCCCTTAAGTATCATATGCATCAATCCTAAAAGTCAATATAGCCTATCTCCCCATTATTAACCTACTGGAAGGTTTTTACAAATGAAAATTAATAATAAATGGGAGACAAGACCAATCTTATAATTCAGAATACCTTGTCAAATCTGCTTAAGTCTACACAGATAATTATTAATGACTATTTATAATACATACATAATTATATAAATTATAACCATCCCCATATGATTTCCTCTGTGTCAAGTGTAATGGAAGGATATGTAGCTTTGAACATGACTTTCAAAAATCTTATGTCCTTCACCTATTTTTTGGTACTACCAAGTTAAAGGTATCCCACCCTTTTATTTGCAAGATATGCATAGTTCTTTCTAACGAATGCAGATAATTGTCATTGCTATGTTTGGGAACTATAAATTGAAAAAGCTCCTCTGTTACTTTCCTTTTTATTTTCATCTTTGTACACGTGTGTACTATATTTACTTTGTTTACCAAATAATTTTAGAAAAAAGTTCATGCAGTCAGATGAAGGATGGTTTTAAATTGGATTATTTTTGGGGGAAAAAGAAGAAAAAGATCTGGATAAAATTCAGTTTGATCACTCCCCAGTAGGTGCTCAATAACAAGAAGTCTACCCTCATAAAGAAATTCTGTATCTCCAGCTGGGCCCTGGGACCTTCTGATTTTCTGATGATGCCACAGAGTGACTAAGTCTTATTAGTATTCATTTTTCACTTGATATTACTTTCTCCTATTCCCTCTGGCTTACTTCACCTTCCCAGCAAATCCTGAAATATCAAAGACATTTACTTGCCTCACATCAACCAGGATGGTGTCTTTATATAGCTTGAAACTTTTCCAGGATCGGAGCTTTTGATTTCACATTTGAATCAGAGGAAGTCCTTTTGTAGGTAAGGTAGCCAGCATAACAGGACTATGATCCTAGACTACCACCCCTTGATAATACTGTAAGGTAAATAAAGAACAGTGGTGTGAGTCACAGCAGAAAAGATAACTTCTGATTGAAAAAACAAACATAAACAATGAAAAAATACATGGAGGACTGCATTTGTTGCTGATTTGAATGAATTAGCAGCTTGCTTCCCTTTATAGGGAGAAATGGCATATAACAGATAAGCAACTGTACAAAAATAACAAACTTCACTTACTATATGCACCATTGAAGCTTATTGCAGATATGTATTTTTAGAAAATTATGTCCTAGCACTCCTATTTTTGCCAGTGTTTGTATAAAGAGTATTGTGTTCTAATTTATTTTTAATGTGCAACTTACCCCTTACTGCCAGCCATTCTTTGAATGAAATGTTGCTCCTCCATGAGTATTTCTGCATAAATATTTTATAGCTAAACTAAATAAAAAATCACCTTATAAGTACTGGAGGTTAAACTGCTGAGAAAGCACAAGCAATTCCATTTTGCTTTCACATTTATTCCTGTTATTTTGTAAGAAAATCTCATTGAGGCAAACTCTCAGTTTTACTCAATTCACACTAAATGACAATAAGTTTGTTTTTAACATGAATACGAATGAAACACAAATGCACAGGGCTCCTTTACTGTAATTGAAATTATAGAGTAATGGCTTCAGACCTATTTAAACCTGGCATAAACCCCTACATCTTTCTAGACAATACAGACTCTATAGTTCCTGAGTATTTTTGAAATCAGGATGTATTAGGACAACAAATAAATATAGAATGTTTTTATTTACAATGCGAGAGAAATGAACAGCATAGAAAAATTAAAAAGAATCTGCTAGCTGATTATCTTCTTCTGAACAGCATTAGAAATGACCTGAGCGAAATTGTCAACTTTTGTGATTGAACTGAATGCTGCATCAACACACTGTGAAAAAGAGTCAGTTTCGTGTCAATAGTGTGCATCTGTAATTGGTTTAAAATAGAGTTTTGAAATGTGGGTCACTTCCCATCTGCAATCTCGTTATATCAACATTGATGAAGAAAAAGAGAAAGTAATGAAGTACAGTGACAGACGCAGAGGTGTTTAGGGGATACACCTATGAGGATCATTTTCCTCATTTGTTTATGAATGAGAAAGTCTAAATAAAAGGATTTTCATAAAATTAATAAGAGAATAGGGACTCGTAAAAAAGTTTAATTACAAGATGTGAGCAAACCTTGGATGCACAAGCATGCAAACTGTAACCAGTATGAAAGCACAAAAGAAAAAAAGATAATTGCTTCAAATCACAGTTAACCCCAGTAGGGACAGTTTGTTGCCAGTATTGAATGTGATCCTTTTGCTGTGTTTATCTTCAGAATCAAAATCCATGTCCCAACTGTATTTAATCAGTTTTGCCACAATAAGTAAATGTTTCAAGGTTCTATGTGGCGATCCTTCACTTAGGAAAGATTTACCAGAAGTTTGATTAAATAGAACTGAAATATATTTGTTTTGCTGTAAACTGTGTAGGATGAGTGTACCATCCTCTTCAGAAGCCAGGAGAGGAATTAGGCGGGGCCTCAGCCACCATAGGCAAGGTCAACTGCATTTCTTGATAAAGAACTATAACAAACTCAGAGTACTTTTGCAAATCTGCAGAAACAAGAATCTGTTTAACATAAGAAATCCACTTATGAAGAAAAGGCAGTAAATATCATCATGATTTCACTGTCTTGAAGAATACAAATATTTCTAATCAGAGTAGAAAGCCCAACTGGCATAGTGAAGGCTTACAGTGTAGTTTGAAATCCTACTTAAGATTCTACAGACACGCAAACACTGAAATGAAAGCTTTGCTTCACTGTTTGCCTCAATAATGAGCATGTTACTCCTTTTCTTGAAAAGCATATTTGCCATGCACCAGCCCAAACATATTTTACCCTGAAGCTTTACTGCCTAGCTGCTAATACCAGCTTGGGCTTCTGGGGTTAGAAGCCTCACTGGACTTAAACTGTAACTGACCACACTGAAGCTGAAACTGTCTCTTATTCTTTGTAAAGCTCCCTTCCTTGCCAGCTGTCCTTATTCCACCTGCTGTCACTAGTTACTCTTGGTAGAACCTTTCTACTAGTTATTTCTGCTGACTGCTTCATTCCTCTTATCTATTCCTGTTACTCACTTGCTGCTTATGCCACTGTGAAATGATAACAGCTTTTCAAGGCAACACAGCAATCCACAAATGCCTTTGCAACTTAAACTTTCCTTATTTGTCATTTTCTTGAGAATTTAGCAATCATTAAATTAAGTAACTCCTCGGTCCAGGCCCTTCACATGTAGTTGGGTTTATCCAGTGTTTTGCCACAGCAGAAGTAGTTCATCCAAATGCATAACTTCTTTTTAAAGTACAATAGTCCCACAATAAATGCAAAAGAAAGCTCTTCAGGTTAGCCCCTGTGCTAATTTTTTCAGATGCCTTTACTCCCAATCACATATCCCTATCATCTGGACTGCCTCTCTGTGGTAATTTTCTAGGGGTCTTTTTAATCCTGACTTAAAACCAAGTATGTATAATTTCAACAATTAACTTGATAATCCAGCCTTACATATTAGAATATGTATGCATTAGAATAGCAAAACAGAGGACAACCTGGGGCGCAAAGGTTGCAATGTCTGGCCAGTGGTGAAAACAGTGGGACCTTCAAAGAACAGCATTCCAAGAGAAAAAATGCTTGAAACTGTACTTTTATTCCATATTTTCTAGCTGTGTGTTTTAGTAATAGCCCTGGATTAGTGGCAGAATACTGCTCCAGAAAACAGCTCCCTGGTGTCAGCCTCAAGCTAGGTATTTTTTGGCTCCATGTAGCAATTACAGCCATACAAGTAGCTCCCAAACAACTTCCAGGTGCATATCAGACCTGAACATGTTTTGAATCCACCTCACATACTTTGAAAACATTTTGAAGAAGGCATGTGTACCAGTGATTCTTTTCCATAGGTAATCTCCTGGGCTTTGTGGATATCCAGAACCTTAGTACTCACTAAATTACTTCCACATGTAGCTACAAAGTTAGTGGCAGACACCAAGAGAAGTACCACTGCCACAGGTGAAGTTATCTAGGCTGCAGAGTAGCTGGAAATCCCAGAACCCACTAAGCAGGGTTCACACAAATCTAGGTGTCAACAGTCTTGAAAGATAAGGCTCATTTGCTGCCCCTGCAGGCTCCCAGAGTTTCTCCTTGATGAGGAGATTGTGAAATGAGGCTTGCCCTTCTGAGGAAAAGATATGCATAGGCTTCTGCGCTAAGGAAAGCAGAAATTAACTCAACACCTGTAATGCTATTTAGAACAGAAGGTGCTGGAACAGTATATGATCCTAATGGCACTTAAAATAAATGGAGGTATTCACACTGCATAGTTTTAAAGCACCTACCCTCTTCTGTGTGTATGAGTTTCTGCTCTGAATTGCTCAGAGATGCCAGTGTCCCTCCAATCACTGTAGAGACTTCTCTGGGTACTGGTCTAGCTGCACTATCATAGTGAGGAACTCTGAGCCTCAGGTCTAGGTCTTCACTCTTGATCAGCCACACCACTGACTCCATTTTGTTCTGACTCCATTTTGGCACATCAGTTGGCCCTCTAGGTAATAAAACCTGAATGAAGAGGAACAGTACATGGGTTTTTGAGTCCAGCTCCAGTGCAATATGAATGTATCTACACTATGCCAGTGTCCATCTGCCTGGCTGCCATCAAGGTACTGTATCAGGTCACTAAGCTACTCATTCTCAGAACCAAGATGTTCCGCTTTGTGCCACATTTGCCATCATGCAACAACAAGCCATACCTGACAGGCTGCAAAGCAGCCTTTTCATTTAATAAATTACTCACTATATCATATGTCTACAAAAGAGTTAATGGAATATATATAAGATGAACACTCTGCTGTGAAGTGCACATACCTGAAAAACTCCTCAGACTGCTCTTTCACATGGCCAGACCACTTCCCAAGCCCACCAGTAACATGTTGCCTCTCACCAAGCAGAAAAGTCCAGCTTCTTCTCACTTGATTGATACAACAAAAAGTTTCTTCTCTTCTCCATCAGTCTAACCTGGGAGCTACTCACCTGGCTACATTTCAGAGCAATGCTTTTTCTCTCAGACTCACGAAAAATCAGAAATAGTTGATGTGCCATCTGTTTCCAAACAATACTTCTGGAACTCATTTTTCAAAACACAGTTTGCATTCATTTTTTATTTTATCCTAGTAAAGCCATGACTTGAAACAAATCTAATAAAGGCAATAAGTTTGATTAACATTTTTGGGCCACTGAGATTTTTCCTTCTCTCTTTTTTCCCCTTATTTTTCAGATATCCTTAATGCTTCAGTTGCTTCTGGTCAATTGTTGAAACTACTGCCCAAATGAACCTAGAATCATAGAATCTTTTAGGTTAGAAAAGACCTTTAAGATCATTGAGTCCAATCATTAACCTGACACTGCCAAGTCCACCACTAAACCATGTGTCTAAATGCCACATATTAAATGCCTCCAAGTGACTCCACCACTTCCCTGGGCAGCCTGTTCCAATGTTTGGAAACCCTATTGAGGAAGAAAGTTTTTCTAATATCCAGTCTAAACCTCCTCTGGTGCAGATTGAGGCCATTTCCTCTTGTCCTATCACTTTTTACATAAGAAGAGAGACTGACAGCCACCTGTTTACAACCTTCTTTCAGGCAGTTGTAAAGAGCAGTAAGGTCTCCCGTGAGCCTCCTTTTTTCCAGGCTAAACAATCCCAGTTCCCTCAGCTGTTCCTCATAAGACCTGTGCTCCAGACCCTTCACCAGCTCTGCTGCTCTTCTTTGGACATGCTCCAGCACCTCAATATCTTTCATCACCAGTGCTGAGTACAGGGGAATGATCACTTCCATGGTCCTGCTAGACATACTATATCTGATACAAGCCAGGATGCTGTTGGCTTTCATGGCTACCTGGGGACAAGCTGGTTCATATTCATCCAGCTGTCAACCAACACCCCCAGCCTTTTCTGCTGGGCAGATTTCCAGCCAGAGCTCCCCAAGCTGTTGAATGTTGTGTTGCTGTAGGGTTGCAGGCCTAAGTGGAGGACCAGGCACTGAGCCTTGTTGAACCTCATAAAAATTGGCCTTGGCCCATCAATCCAGCCTGTCCAGATCCCTCTGTAGAGCCTTCCTATCCTTCAGCAGATCAACACTCTCAGTCAGCTTGATGTCATTTGCAAACTTATTGAGGGTATAGATGATTCCCTTGCCCAGATCTTTGATAAAGGCATTAAACAGAACTCGCTCCTACTACTGAGCCCTGGCGAACACCTCTTGTAACCAGCTGCACGCCAGATTTAACACCCTTCATCACAACTGTTTGGGACCAGCCACCCAGCCTTCTTTTTTACCCAGCTAAGAGTGGGTAAAGCAAAGATTATTGCCTTCAAGAAAGAATTCAAACCACATTTGCCCAAGAGTCAAGGGTGGTGTAAGGAGTGTGAAATCTTTTGTCTCATGAACTTCAAGTCTCCGTTCCATTTACCAAGCCTGATTGTGGACTTGATTCAACTTCCTCATTGCAGCACTCTGGGTTCCCAGGGTGCTATAAAGTGCTTGTGGAGGTGGCAGCTATAACTGGCATAGCCCTGTACATGAGGGCCCTGAAAACAGAGGCACACAGGATGCTCCTAAGCAGGGTGACTGAAAGGAGTCAAAAAGGTAATGGATGGGGTGGCAGGTGGTGAAGGGAAGCAAATGCCACCAGAGTAGCTACTGTACCTTGGTCTGTCCCTCCTGGAGTGTGCACTGCCCGACTGACAAACTCCACATCCAGCTTGATGCCAGGAATGGTGACTTACCTTAACTTTATACATATTGCCAATGTTAAAGGGAATTTTAAATGCTATTTAAATACATGATATTTAATCACTACGTGAAAGTTATTTGGATAATGCAGTTATGAAGTTTAATGCGAATCTCAAAATCTTTTTTCTATTTATTTTGTACTTAATCTTCAAAATTTCATCAAACTGGAAAGTACGCTTACAGTGCTGGAAATTGGCAGAGAGAAGTGATACAGGTAGTTCTGCTGCTAAGGCAGATCTCAGTGAAATACAGTGCAACCTATTTAAAGGCAAAAAGAAAACTTCTCCAGAGACATGCTATTTTTTTTAAAATCCTGTCTACCCTTCCTCTTCAGCTGTAGCTATGTCATGGACAGAGGAAGAAGAACAAAAGTCACTCCACTAGTAAGATCTCAAGAAGCTCCAATGCACAAGGTACAGGAAAACAAAAAAACCACACAAACAAATCTGTTCCTTGGCAATATCTCACTTTCTTATGTCCAGTAAACTGGTGCTTTTCACACTCTATGCACATTATTAAATATTTGATCACCAGGCAACTTTCTTTAAACCAGAGTTTTCTCCGCAACTTGAAGCAGTGAAAAGTGAGGGTGACCTATCATCCAGAATAACCCTTCAATCCTCAATCAGTACTGCTAGCACTGCAGCTTGCTCTACTGTGGAGAGAAGATTTGCTCGTTCACAGGCTCCACAGAGCAGTCCAAATTGTTGCTAAAGTTCTCTTTCTTAAGGTAAACAACTCTCCTAGTGCCTGGACTGACACTGCATTTAGCAAAGGATGAAAAATCAAGTCACATTCCATCCTTATACTCCCCCCCAAGAGCATTCCCTATTTTATTACCAACCACTTTTTAGGACTCCTTCAGGCAGCAGGAGCCCAGTGCTCACTGCCCGATCCCACAGGCATAATTCTTATGCACTGTTTCCTCATAAATTCCCCAAGTAGGAATGCATTTTCACTGGAGCAAGTGTCACGTTTGCAAGAAGTTAATTTTCTTTTGCTACTCAAATCCCTCTAAATATACTGATTTCTTCACCTTGGAATAGAATGTGATTTATGTGGCAAAACAGTTTCAGCAGTTTAGCTTCAAATTGTCTCAGAAATTTTATATAGACCACTGATAATCATGTATATTAGCTGCTGTTTACATTTGTACAAACTAAACCCAAATAAATCTTATTAAAGCTACTGCAAGATTTTCTAAATGAATATTTACCTCAGTGTAGTTTTTTAAACAACTATAAAAATATAAACCACTTAAACTGGTAGCATTCCTGTTTACACAAAGCACATAAACATGTAAAATAAATATCTGTAGTCTATTGTCTACAAAACAAAATATCAAAAACATTGCTCAATGGTTTATGCAGATTCACTTTTACTCGGGTTTTATGATGCCACCAGAACATTGCCTACTAAGCAAAGAGGAAGATGATGTTTGAAAGAAAAAATGCCAAAACAAGCAAGGTGATTCCAGCTTTCCTATAATATACTAGCAGCTGTCTTTTCTCTTGTACTGGACTGAAAATTCTTGTCAATACATATTTCAAGGGGCATTTCACAAAATACTGTAGAGCCTGGAAGAAACTTCAGAAAGCCAGTCTTGATACCCTTAAGTAGTTCGAAAAGCACATAGCATTTTTTTATACAGTACAATATATCATGATAAATTGGCCACTGAACTTTCCTTACAGGACAAAGAGAAACTACTTAATGCAGCATGAGGTTTACCCTGCACACTGTTAAGCTTTCAAATAAGCATTCTTTCCAAAAATAGCAAAAGCAAATTACCCCAGTTCTAATGAGGATTATTTGTGGTATGAGTTCAGTACTAATAATAAATTACTACAACTATGACAACTGCAGCTCTTTTACAAGATCAGTTCTTGATTTTTGTTGAGCCATACCTCAGCACTAAGGAGTAGAGAGCCATCTTTGCATGGGATTGCAGTTTGACACTATGACCAGATAAAAGCCAGTTCTCTGGATGCTGACACACGGTTCAAAAGGTTAATTCTCAGGATAGTTTACCATCAGAGGAATACATACATGTATCAGTGCTGTTATCATAAAACCAGCTTTCAGACCATTTTCTTTCCAACCGCAAATAAAAAACTAAGAATCTGAGGTACGAATCTTATTTGCAGTGAAAATAGTTTTATGGTTTTCATTGAAGTGACAGTACAAAAGCTTTCAAGTGAGTCTGAATTACACTTCCTACACTTTAAAAGCTTTTTATCTTGTCAAAATGATAGTAAGTAACTTTTGTATAAATACGTCGCCAAGAACTTAACCAAGCACCCTGCATAAACTGGGTCACCTGATTTTCGCATAATCAAGTTATAAATTAATTAGGAGGATCTAATGACCACTATTCTGCCTCTAAAATTAATACTGTGAAATGTTTTCCAGTTGTGGGTTTTTTTTGCCATCCCTTTCTCTCCTGTGAGAAGGACAATAACATTTCTAAGTACCGATTTCTAAGTACTGCCTAAGTTAAACTGGAAAGATGAGCCTCCAGCTTGGCACTGCCAGTTTTTAAAGGTAGAAAATTGGCATGCACATTTTGCTGTCTGAACTTTATGAAAGCAGTTATTTACCTTAAAAACAACTAGAGCTTATCCCTACAACGATTCAATCTCTGCAAATACTTGCATGCATATTTAAAATTGTGTTCTGAAATCAATTGGGCTGCTTTTATGCATACTGCTGAGTGTGTATCTAAACATTTGCAATATAGAAACATTTATCAGTATAGAAAGATATATTTGAGAATACTTCTCATGAATCATACAGATCTGCTTAAGTTATTGTTTGGGAAATGCATTATACTGCTCATTTCAAGATACTCTTTCTCCCAATTACAGTTCCAGGCATACTATTCTCATTAGAATAGAAGCAAGTGGAAGCACTATCAAGACACATAACTTTTTGGAAGGTGACTTAAGTAACAAGAAGGTTAAGCAATCCTCTACAGTAGCTTATCCAGTTGTCACTTAAGGGGAAAAAAAAAAAGCACGGTTTATATTTTCAACATCCCCAGACATGCAAGCTTCATAATTCTCCTAAAGTTCAAAGGATTTCTAGCTCCTTGAAGTTTAATAGTACCAGACATGACATTCTAGTACCTTTTCTTTTGCACTACCTCCAGTATTTTGGGGATGAGACAGCAACAGGGAGAGGAATGATTTACTCAGTTTAATCACATGAGCATTGTGATGCAAACTGTGAAGGTTACTTCAGGCCCACTGCCTCATTACATCTGAATCCCATTTCATGGGGTGGGTATCCCCATGGAGGAAGAGAAAGTGGGTGTTTCCTTCCTCTCTGTGTGGCCTTGAGATACCTCATCACCAGAATAACAGTCAATCCCAAAAGTGCTGTCAGTCTCTATTTTGCCTGGTAACCTGACTGACTGGCACTAAAGCAGTGCTCCAGCACCAGAGTATTAGGATGTATGAGACTGCAGGTGCAAAAAGGATAGAGGGATAAAATACCTGCCAGAGATACTCAGAGTTAATGGAGAATTACTTGATTTAGCCATAGTGGCTCTGCAACAGTGTGCTCACTCTACTCTCTTCCAAGCTGAGATCAGGATCTGCAGACATAGAATAAGACAGGAAGAAAAAGTTGCATTTTAATTCCACATGTCCTTCTCCTGGAGGAGGGGAAGATATTCTGTTTTTTTAACTATTTGTCTTGTAGAGTTAGCCAGCTGTCTTATAAGCAAACAGCTTGTCTTACAGGCAAAACAATATCTCACAAAATGTCCTAATAAAGCACAATTTTATGGCCACAGAGACCAGAATGTATTGTTTTCTCCATGCCTAGAAGATGTGAACAATGTACGAAATGATGATACAACTCAGTATTTCTTGGTAGATATTTGGGCAATGTGGAGTTTAGATTTCCTCACACTTGTGGAAATGAAAGACCATACATACACTTTGTACTTTTGAGTGGCATTCCCCTCCTTCAGAAAACTCACATTTTGAATGAATGACTATAAAAATGAAGCAGAATTTGGACATAAAATACTTGCAAGTTTTAAAAGTTATTTTATGAATTTTAAAGTTTAACATTAATTTCAGCATTAAAGTTTAGCCTTAGATGAAGTTTAGCATTTTTGCCTAGTTTTTATCTGCAGTTGCAATTGTCATAGACTCTCATCGCCATTTTGGATTAAGTTAAAATGCTGAGTGCGGAAGAGTATTCTTTCTTCTCAGGAAGAAAATGAAGGAGTTCGCAATATTCTGAGGAGCTCCTCACTGCTGGTGCTATACTACAGAAGGTTGCAGAAAACACAAACAAGACTGAGGATAGCCAGGTGCCGTTCAAACACAGATCACCAGCTAGCCATTACCGTTCTGTAAGAGTGATACATTGATTGCTTCACAAGGAAACAAAGGAAAATTAATGTATTAATTATATGTTATATATCATCTGAAATGTTGTAACTTGAGTGTCTGAAATGAAATATCCCACTAAATTCCCTGCATATCCCACTTTCTTTATCACATGGCTGCTCTTGAAATGTTAATTTTAGTTTAACCACTTGTTTTTATCTCAGAGTAGCATGTAGCAAGTAAATTTTTAGCATACTAAATAATCCAAATTCCCTTTAGTAAGTGTAGCAAATTTTGACTTACTGGTTGCATTAAGTGTTCACTAATTCGAAGTACTAATACTAATTTATATAACCTGAAAAGTATAGTTTGCCTATACTTATTTTGTCTATACTTACAAGCAATTTTTCAGGAAACTCATGTGTTGCAATAGCACAATAGAGAATGTTTCCATTAGCTTACATGATTAGGAAATGCTGATAGAACACAGAAAAACATCCAAAAAAAAACCCAAAACCAAAACCCAAACAACACTAGCAGATGCTAGTAAATGTTAAGAAATAAGCAGAAGCAAAATATTAGACCTGAGGGAGTAAGTTTTAAAAGTATCATTGAAAGATTTAAATTTTCTAGGAAATTATTTAGTATTTGAAATTACTCTGCAGTTTAGAAACTACTTCTACGAATTTGTCAAATGAATCATGCTGAAGTTTTCGATGTTCCAAGGAGAAAATGAGGATCTAGGAAGACTGAAAAAAAATTTTTGATTCATCCAGGAAGGAAAGAAAGTAAGTTATGGGACAGAAATTCTCTTTTAAACAATTGAAAAGGGAAATTCAGGTTTTTTACAAAAAATGGTCAGCTCTCACTCATGGGTTTTGAAAGAAAAGTTTGAACTTGTTCCTTTTGGAAATCTAATACGCCATGTAGTTCCCCAAAAAAGTGGAAGCAAAATGAAGCTGTGCTTAAGACCCACCAGTGTCTGGAAGATTTGTAAACAAATGGCATGGAGTCTGAAGTGCTGCCACACTTAAGCTATTCACAGTTTCCAAAACAATTTAAGGAAAAGTCACCCTGTGAAATCAGTACAATAATCCAAAAGTTTCTGTACTGTAATTTTCAAACTGAGATGAAGGAGTGATGCAGACTTCTTTTTTTTTCCAGTTTGACTATCCTAAGCTAAGAATGTAAGTAAATAATTTTTCAGATGCTACAAAACCCAGCCTTTTTATTAAAGTCTCTAAGAAGAGAATTTGCTGAAGTTTTCTGCTGAGATTCACCCCTTAAGGAAATTTCGTTGTTGGCTCTGCACCTGCATTAGATAAATAGCACTTCAGTTGAAATCAATGTTGAATACCTCTTTCTCAGGTCCCTATGAAAAATGATTATGTTCACTGTAAAGTGCAATTTACTTGGTTGCATTCTAACATTTGAAACAAAATATGAAGTTTTGGTGTTAATGAAGTCAGTGGAAAAGTTCTATTGATTTAAAATCAGAGCAAAATTCTTGAGGAATGAAGAAACAGAAGTGGGTGTTGTTGCTTTTAATCTATTCACCTGTCATCTTAACTTTTAAAATTTGCCTTCGTTTGATCTTGTACACAGTATTTCAGAAGAAATTAACATATTACTATCACTGCCACAATTTTTATTGCCTGGTGAGTTTTGTTCCTTGAATTTACTTTTGCACCACTGAGCATAAAATAATATTTTTCATCTTTTTTGCATATCCAAAGAAAGTGGAATAGGGGAGTGATTGAGGCTATAAGGCCATTTTTATAAAGCTTAGCTTCTTTTCTAAGAACAGTGTGCATAAGTTAGAAAAACTTGCATCAACACTGTATTCTCAACTCATGCAAGACAGTTTGGGCTTTATTGCTTTCTGCAATCAGTATTAGGTTATTTTTCTTATTATTTTTCTTATTTTAATGCATAGTGTGAAACTGACAAGAAAAGCTCATAATTTACCCCAGAGCTATTTAGCCTTAAACAACAGTAAGAACGAGAAAGAAGAGATGTATAACTGTGACCTACTGTTTTCCACTTGGACAGTGTTTTTCAGGATTCTCTTGTGCTTTGCCTGTGTTAAAAAAACAAAAAACAAACAAAAAAACCACCATACAACAGAAAAACCTATTCTGTTTCAGTTCTGTTAGTTTTATGGTGAGCACGCCCAGAAAATGAAGGTACTGTAGAACTTATCCATGTAAACGTTTATATGCATTTGGCCTGGCTTGGGCCAGAAAATTAACTTTATCCCAGCTGAAACAAGAACTGCATTCATTTGCTTCTTATTCTTACTAAGAAAATGGAGGAAGTCTTACAGACTGTATGGTACCTGAAAGCTGATTGATATTTTCCACTCTTTGCTTAATATCTGCCAGAAGACAGAAAAAGGAGAGTGAGGAAAGTGCTACTGGAAAGTAGAATGAGGAATTATAACAAGAATCCCTTTTTTTTTCCTCTCTAGATGAAGTTCAGTACAAGTGAATATGGCTTTTTTCTTTTTTTTTCTTCTGGGAAGTAATGGATATTAATAGCAGTGATAATGCAGGAAGAAAAAGGACAGGTCAGAGTTTCAATTTCAGTGCAGTAGCTTTTTCTGTGAAAGCATTTGATATTGCTTTATCAACATGAGTATTAAAATTTGAGGAATGCTCAGCTGTCTGATGCCTCTTTTGCTGTCAAGGTTAGAACTGGCTGTTTTTCTTTTATCATACTAGACTACCTATTTCTACATTAATATAATATAACAAAAAGCAGATGTCCATGACTAATTCTGCTTTTTTTCTGGGTAAAACAGCACCTTGAGGATTGTGAAGGACCCAATTGTATTGAAGAGGGAATGATGCCATAAGAGGAAACACAAGATATTTTGTTACAAGTGAATGCGTGGGTAGAAATTCCTAGTGCTTCCTACTGTTCCTAATAAAAAATGGGATGCCAGAGGGAGATTATTTGTATACCAGAACATGACTGATTTAAATTATGGCAATGTGTTTATGTTATCTATATGATCATATTTTTGTAAGAGGTAAAAGCGATGAGTAAATCCTTGCATGCTCAAAAATATTAAGGATGATGATGGCTGAAGATCCTCTATGTGGCTCTTCTCTCAGCTCTGTCCTTGGATATTCTTTGAACAAGCTCTAACAAGAGCCTCAGAAGTAGATTTCCTATGACTTATTCCTTTTTTGCCAGGAAACAAGTGAGGGGTTTTTCACTGTGAAGCCAAAGCAAATAACAGAGGCTTCTCTTACATTTGTAAATGCATTTTTGACATTTATTAATTTTCTGAATAGAGTTAAAAGAAGCAAAGAAAAAAGTTATTAAATTGGACAAGGCCTGCTGCACAGTAATTTCAAAATAGGTAGTGCCTTTGAGAAAATCTTTATCGATTTAATACGTATTTTTTTTTAAATTTACCTTTGTGTAACTATATACTACTGTATAGTGCAATCTGTCCTGGGTTCAGCAGTAGCAGTCATTTTTTCCCCTTCTTACTGGCTGGTGCAGTGCCATGGTTTTGACTTTTGGCCTGGGAATGGCGCTGATGGGGCCGATGTTTTCGGTTGTAGCTTAGTAATGTTTAGTCTGATCAAGGACTTTCTGAGTCTCATGCTCTGCCAGGGAGGAGGGGATGCCGGAAGGAAGCAGAGACAGGACACCTGACCCAAACAAGCCAAAGGGGTATTCCATACCACAGCACGTCATGCCTAGGATGTAGAACTGGGGGCAGTTACCCGGAAGGGTTAGATCACTGCTCGGGTCGGGCTGGGTATTGGTTGGCGCGTGAGTGGTTGTATTCTCTCCCCTTGTTATTTCCTTTACCATTATTATTATTGGTGGTAGCAGTAGTGATTTGTGTTATACCTTAGTTACTAAACTGTACTTATCTCAACCTTTGGGAGTTGCATTCTTTTCGATTCTCCTCTCCATCCTTTTGGGAGCAGCAGGGGGAGGGAAAGAAGGGAGAGGGTGAGAGCGAGCTGCGTGGCTGGGCTTAAACCACGACACAATCATACATGTATAGTATTATTCCTGGCTATCAGAATTAGCATATATTAATTCTATACGTTCTGTCAATAAAAAAGATGGGCAGGCAGTTTTTGGAGAACTAGATAAGCAAGTAGGCTCCAGGTAGAGTAGGATGCCTCTTCTTCCAGCAGCAAAACTGGTATGCAAACATAAGAATTCTTCCTTCTCAGACCAAGCTACAAAGAGAAGTCTGCTTATACCCTGATGCTCCCAGATATGCCAACAGAAAAATTATTAAAATTGCTGAAGACCTAGAGTTTGAAATCCAACTGCTCAAACATTATGTTAAAGTACCAATGATATTGAAAGCAAGGGGGAGTTTCAGTTTAAGTATGCATTCACATCTTGTGGTTTATGAAACTGTCTGTAATGAAGTCTATATAAGCCATGCTGGTATACTACAGGTAGGTATTTTTATTAAGATCTACCTAAAAACTATTGCATCAGTTAAAATACACCAAGATACTGTAAGTGAAATTTGGAAAGCCCTTTCATACAAGATAGAGTACTTGGGTTTGGAAAATTTCATTACAGATAGCTTTGTACAGGCAGCATTAATTATTTGGCTCTTTTTAGGCCAGATGATCAAGGTAACAATTTTTAGTCAACCCATTCTAAAGCTATCATAAACATTTAGACAAACATTTCCATAATCCAAGAATAAGAAAGTTTCCACTTAATTAGTTAAAGAGACATAATAACATTGCTAAGATTTGGGAGAAAGCATATGAATGAAAAGGAAGAATAATTACAGGCAAATCAGAAAGACACCTGCAAAAGGCCTGAGGGAACCAGACAGATTGAAATGGCAGAAGCTGCTTCAGCAGAGATTGTGGAGTGCTTGCTGCTGGTGGGGCAGGCAAGGCTATCCTGCACTGGTGGGAACCCCAGAGTGGTACAAAAAAAGTGTGGAATGAACGTGTGGGGAAGAGACCAACCAGAAGAATTGCCATGATCCAGCTCAGCCTGCAGTTAAGTGCAAAATGAAACTGAAATGTAATACGGCTGTCATTACCACAGTATCTCAAACCACTCTTTCACAGACACCCCCTTATCTTGGGGAAAGAGCTTGCGTGCCCTTGTGAGGTTATGAGCTATGCTGATGGTGGCATATGCCTCTGGTAGGGTCTCCCATGTCAGACAGGTCTCAACTGAAGGGTCAGACAA
>JANHGB010020332.1:0-24169 GCA_026283785.1 Coracopsis vasa
GTAATAGTCAGATATTTGCATTCAGTACTGATGTGGGCTTTTTGGGGTAGCATGGGGCATGTACCTGGGGATAGATGCGTATTTCACATCAAGTTTTCTGGGGTAATACAGGTTCTGTTCTATTTAGGAACCTTTCAAGCTGGAGACTGGATTTAGACTGTTGTATTAATGACCAATGGGCTTGTTCTCCCCAAACTTATCTGGTTTTTAACCCATTTCTGCTTTTGATTTCTAAAGTAACCTATGGAAATGAATCCCACAGCATTCATTTTAAACATCTGTACCTAGAAACCCAGAAGATTGGAAAAAAAATTGTTTCAAAAGTTGCTTTGGTGGTGCCCAGTGCTTATAAACAATCAGATATTTTCATCTCCAGTGATCTACCTTGTCCCCCAACCCCTAAAAGCTTAGATGAACCCAAACTGTAGACTGAGATCCAGAAGGAGAGCTAATGCTCAATTTTAGGATCCAAGATTTAGCAATTCTTTGCATCCCATAAAAAGCAAAAGCAGCTGCAAAGCTGAGCTTCAGATGTGAACTCGCAAACTTCCTGAGACTGATGCCACTGGGATTTAACTGGAACTCACAGTCCACTTCAGGTTTGCAATGCTGCTTTTCTCCAATTGCTGGCTCTGTCCTGCCTCCTTCTGTAACTCTTGCACTTGAGCATGTACAGATAACAAAGAATGAAACAGTAAGAGCAGAATGGTTTATAGACGCATATATATTCATGTTTTCCCATTAAAAAAAAACCCTACAAAACCAAAAACAAACAAAAAAAAACCCACCCCAAAACTCAACCAACAAAAAAAAACCCAGAACAAACCCCCAAAAAACCCAAGCAAACACATAAAAAATCCACACACAAACAAACAAAGCTCTGATAATGGATGTCACTCCCTGCTGAACTCCAGAGCCTCTTTTTGTGAAATGAGACAGAAATTGCTAAGTCTTAGGTGGATGCTAGATCTCCAGAAGATCTAGGGCAGGTGAAGAACACAAATTTTTGACTGCTTCAAATACATCAGGAGAGTGGTTTGATTTTGATTTGGCTTTAGTCTATCCTTTTCCTTCTTCTGGTAATGCCCACTGATCCTGATACACAGGCTATGCCACAGAGTCTGATGAAAATGGGTTAATAGGTTGCAACTCTGGGGAACACCTATGCTCTGACCTGTCATATTTTGCATTTTCCACTGTTCTTTACAACCTTTCCTGGCATTTGGGTGGGATGTGAATGAGTCCTGGAGATGACAGCAGACCCATCCAACAGTTCATGTCAGACAGCTTGAAGTGACAAGCTGATATTGAAAAACAGCATATGGAGAACCTTAATGTGTGGAAATACACTGAGCTACCTCTGAAACAAAGTAAGAAACACATCCCCCTCATCCACCTCCTCCTTTCAACAGTTTCCCTCTTGCATGTCTGAAGGTCTGATCCAGCCAGGAGACAAGTTCTTGGTATGCAAACTAACTGAGAGGGACTCAGCCCCTGCAGCACCCTCAGCACTTGACAGTATGTACTTACTGTCTCTTCTTAAATCTGGAATAAGATAAATGATCCATCTTATAGGTAACTTTGAGAACTTGTTCTTTTCATGGGAAGTGCTTCACTTATTTCTTACTCCCCTAGGCTTCCAATGAAAAGCAAAGCAATCAATAAAGTGTCATTGATAAAGACAAAGAAGTATGGGACAGCTGTAGAAAAAGGGTGGGCTTTGAAGACTTTTGATATAATCAGATGGGGCCAACTTTCCTGATGTTCCAGGCCATGTACTAAAACACACACACACAGAGGAGCACCAAGACATGCATAACTTAGATCAGAAAGCTGGAGAGTGGTGAAACATGACCAGAGCTCCACAGTGATCTATCAGTCCTTGGAAGAGCAAGAGCATGGACCCAGACAGTGGAAGTGTTGTATGGCAGGACCAGCAGCTCATTTCTTTCTTTGGTTGGAGGATCCAATTACTCAATAGGACCTGCACCAGCATAGCCGCATCATGGGAACTTTAGCTCCCATACAAGAGCTGCTCAGGTGTGTGTGTCCTGGTAAGAAAAGGTTTCTCTTCCCCCACACACCCATTTCACAGAGTCTTGATTAGAGTTTAGCTTCCATCTCCCACTTAGGTACCAGGAGTCTTCTTTTCCAAATACTCTAGTAGCTTCTTTCCTTTAAAAAACTACATACGTATCAAGAAGGCAAAGCATATGCTTCCTATATTTCTGGGGCTCCAGCTGCAAAAAAGACACCATGGCCTCTAACTTTTGCCACCTTTTTTATTTTTTTTTTTTTAGAGCACTGGTATGTAATGTTTTTACTTTTTGTGTAACTCTGTGCACCATAACATTGAAGGAGACAAGCAGGCATTTCAGTTGTAGTGTTGCTTTTCTGCTCTCATATCTTGCCAGTTCCCTTTGGGAGGGGGAGTACTGACTTTTTGTTCATTTAAAATCAGACTTATTCAGGTTGAAATTGTCTCTTCTGTTTGCAAAAAGGAAGATAGGAAACATTTTCATCCCACTATGAAAGAGGAAGACTGCTCATGTATGCGTGTCTGAATGCTTCATAATCTGAGCATTTTGTCTTTTTCTCTGAAATATGATGTTTTTTTCTCAGCCAAAAACATCTCTACCTCATACTTTTCCTCCTTAAGAAGGTTTGAGTATTTTCAGCCTCATCTGTGTTTACTCTTGTAGCCTGAACTGAACCCTTTCCACTGATTACCCATAGTGATTAAGGTTAAATTTCAGCTGATTTGCACCCCAGGTTGCCGCTGAAAAATCCTGAGCTCTTTTAAAGTGCAACCACTGCCTCCGTGCAGTACAAGTGGGATTTGAAGCTTGCACATCCTTTGTAGGTGTTTTTAGTATGCAACAAAGAAATCTGAAGTAATTATAGGAAAACAAATGATGCTGAAGCATAATACTACCTGTCCAGTTTAACTGTGCGGTAAGTCTTTAAACTTCTTTTTTTCTGTCCATGTGTTTATCCTCCTTCTCCATTCCCCCGTTAGGTTTATGCTAGTCAGAATTAACCCCACCTGTCTGCAGGGGATGAATGAATTTCCAGCACACTCACTCAGCACTCCACACTTTCCACTGCAAAAGCCCTAAAGACTTAGTGACAGAACAGTCAACAATGCTAATAAAACATATAAAATATCTGTAAAACATCTTCCTCCAGGGGATGACAAGGTGGGTTCTCCTCATATTATTCTATTTGAGGCCATGTTGCAGTACCATATTAGCCTGGGAAAGTGGGTGTTTCCACACACTTGAAACTGAATTCCTAACCTGCTTGTGCTCAAGTATAGACTGGACTATCTATCTATATATCTATCTATCCACCTATCTACATATACATAACATATACCAGGTATAGCATGGGAGATACATATATACACCCTAGGAGCATATATTGGCCCCAGGGTAGGGTCAATATTTAACACAACCAAGAAATGTGCCTCATTTTCAGGATTTTGGTGGTCACAGTTAACCAAGTTGTCAGTACTTGGTGACATTTAATGCGTTTTCTTGCATAGTAATCACCTTTTATGGGTGGGAAGATTATAGGCAGTTCCTTATGACTGCTGTTGGAGGCAAGATCCTTTCCTGGAAGGGCCTCTGATCTTTTATGCTGTGAGCTCACAGTATGCAGTGGTGGCAGGTGAGGTCAAAAGAGGCTGTGGACACTGGGTGAGCAGTGGGATGCTTGCGTGGCTCTGTCTTCTGGCACTGCAGTTTCCTCTTTTCTGCCACCAAGGCAGTGATCCTTTCTTAGTGTCACTTTTCCAATGGCTCCATTTGCTGCAGCCACAAGGAGAGAGGGGAGCTAATTCTGGGTGCTGAGAAATGGAAGAGGGAAATAATAAACACTGGACGACAGTGTCTCTATTAAAAGGAGACCTGAAGATGATAGGGAAACTGGAGTAATGGCAAGAGATAACTGATGTACACTGATGTATCTCCTTTGATTTCTGTATATAACTTACATCAGGAGAGAACCACGGCAAAGACTGATGGGAGAGGGAAAGAAGGAGTCCATATTCATGGCTGAGAGGCAGGAGTAGAACCCAGGGCTCCCAATCAAGACAGCCCCCCACTGTCTTCCCTTGAATTATTGCCTTGATTAGCATGATGTCTTGCCCCTGGCAACCATGTGGCATTGAAGGAAAATATATGAGTGTAGAGAATAATTGGTTCTTTGATATTAGATTGCACAAAGGTCAAAGTGTACTGAGGAGAGAGAGACAGCTGAAAAGTCACATTCCCTGCAAACGCTGTGGCACTGACCTCTTGTGCCTGCAAAAACTGGGAATCACAGACAATCTGTTGTGATGCCATGGCTTCTTGTGCTGTGAGACTGCAAGATCTCGGTACAAACACTGGTTTCTCAACTGGCAACACTGGAGTTCTTTGTAGCACCGGGTCAGGTTGTGTTTAAGAGGAGTTATATAAGGTTTTCTTGTTATGTGATCTGTCTTGTTGCATTATTCTAACAAATTAGACACTAGAAAGACACTCTGCTGTCTATGTACCACCCTGAGGACATCTCTCTCTTCCCCTGAGCTCTGGCAGCTCTGCTTTACTTAGGACAAACATGGTATCTTTGAAGAATCTTGCTGCTTATGCCTGTGGGCTCTGTGAAAACCCTGTGATTTTTAATGCCCCTCACTCATATCTCCATCAACTGTGATGGAATTTCTAAAAAGCTGAATAGCTTTTCAAACTGCCGACTCCAAACCTCTCAACATGGAGCTTTGTCCAACATGGAAGGATTTGCATCTACAATTTCCCTCTTTTAGTAGCATCTCCCATCCTCAGAAGGGTTCAAGTCTTCAAGATATGGCCTGTTTCAAGGTATGGGTCCTACAGGAGAAGTCACAGTAACAAAACAATGAGAATTCATCTTTGTGCCCAGAAGACTCTGAATTTACTTAAAAACCAGGCAGTAGAGGTGTGCGAAATCCATACAGAAGGAGGTGGTCCCACATACAGTACCTGACATACTGCAGCCAGCAGCTACTAATAAGTAACCAAGGTAATTTCTAATATGAGGACCTCTAAGCAGAAACCTTACTGTGGGCTGTAAGCAGATTCTGCTTTACTTTGCTGCATCTCAGCAAACTCGTCCTTGATACATTGGGTAGGTAAGTCATTTAGCTTCTTAGTGTATTTACCCTGTTTGTGCTGTGGCAATGAAGTGGAAGATGGATGGTCAAGATGCATTGCTTCTGCATCAAAGTGACAAGGGAAATCTATGTTCAGGCACTAATACCCTACAAAGCCATGGGTAAAATGTAGCCAGGTTTTCTAGTGTGAGATAGAGCCTCTCCAGAACCCCTTCTCTTGTGCAAACCTGTTATGTCCTAAAGCCTCTGTACAATTGTTGTAGCACTTGTCTTCACATACAGTCTCAGAGATCATGGATTTACAGCACTGTTTCACAGTGCTTATCCATTGGTCCTGGCCTCAGTTTTGAGATGTTAAACTGCAGTGGAAGTTAGATAGGATCTAAAAGCAAGGGGGAGATCAGAGAATGTATTGACAATTCATATCCTATCCTATCGTCATTCATTTATCATGCTGTCTCCCTTATGAATCAATGTTTAGGTATACTGGAGAAAGAGAGAGTCTTTATGGTGAAGTGGTTTAAAGCCAAGGCCTGCAGTGAGAGTGTCCTTATTTCCTTCCTCCTTTCCTTGACTCTCCTCTTGCCCTGCTGGACTACTGACCCCATCCCATCCCTTCTTGAGGTGCCGTTAGTCAGGTTTTGTAGTGTTTTAATTGAAATTGAATTTTTCCATATAAAATTGTTCAGGGAACAGGCTGGGCTTTGAAAGTAAAATGATTTTCACTGACAAAAAAATCCCTGGCCTGGCTGCACCTAGGAATGGGCATCATCTGTCACTTTCCATCTCCCAGTCACCACAAGGAATGAGGAGGAATCAAGGGTATGGCTGCCTGGTGATACCTATTTCTTCAGAAAATAAAAGAACCTGCAGAGGAAATCAAAGGCATGCTGGCCATTTAATTGCTTCCTAAGTCTATGGCACACAGTGCCCCTGGCATCACTTCCTTGCAAGATTTTCTTCCCAAGGCCATCAGTTGGTTGGTGACTAAATGGGAAGCCTAGACACGAAGAGCCATTTCCTCCCACTGCAGTGACCTCTGTTCAAGTCTGTTGGCCACCTACGCATTACAGTCAAGACCGTGCAAAACTTCTCCTGGTGTAGTGTGAAATTTGCTCCAGAAAAGCAGAAACATCTGGTTAGAGCCAGGAAGTGGTTGCTGGCTGGGTTTGGCAATGAGGGAACGTGTAGTTAATACACTCTTACCTCATCAGTAGGTGTCACTGCAGCAAAAGACAGGGTCCAGTGGAAAGTTTCAGAGGGGAATAGAGAGGGGTACTTCAGCCAACCAACCAGATGCAGTCAGTTCAGTGCTTCCTGACTACAGCCAGAGAACAGCTATGGATCTGGGTTTATGAATTGCTTGTAATAAGGCCATAGGAAATGAGAGATTAAGGAAATGAGTCATTAAGTGATTACAAAGACATGTGGAGCACACACAGTTGTGGCCGCCAGTAACAGAGCGTTGAGCAACTGTAAATTTCTTCTGCGGGGGTTTTGGGAATGTTCCTGCTGAACTTGTATGCAGTAGTGAGTTACGGTTCGGTGCATGTAGTTGAAATGAACCGGTAGCAAGTTTCAGCCACTCTTAGCACAAAACCTGCAGAAGAGTTTTCTACAACTCAAAATCACCCTTTTGATGCCAGGCCTAGTGACCAATCCCAGAAGAAATATTGCAACAATTAAGAAACAGTCCCCCTCTCGCACAGTAGGATTTAAGTCTGGTTTTCAGTATGGATGCAAAAGCTTTAACCAAGGCTTAGTTAAACCTTCTTTGTCAGGGCAAACATCTGAAAGCTGACAATGTAGCCCTATGCTAGGATCAGCTTCTGACTCAGTTTCCGCATCATTGCCAAAAAAGCCCCCAGCAGCTGCTCCTCCTCATGCAAGGTGTTTCTGTGGTGTGTTGGAACTGGCATTCAGCACTGTCACATGGGGAGGTGCGGATAATCCGGTCTTGGGTCTGCAGAAAGCACAGGACAGAGGGGAGCAGCACGGCTGCACTTGTTCAGCAGGTGCACTACCATCAGCTGGTGAGCAGATGCTCTCTGGTATGCCTGGAGGCCTTTGTTCACACCACAGTGAACCTGCTTCCTTTCCCAGTCTCTTGGACAGCAACCTTTCTGGAGAGGCAGCCTTCCTCCCTCTGTCTTGCTGCAAAGCCAGCTACTGGAGATCCATAAGTGAGATCTGTTCATTTTAAGAATCCATCACTTCGGAGGCAATATGGGAAGCAGAATTCAGAAGCTGTCCCTCCAGACAGCTGGGATAAGTCACATAACCCATCAAAATGGACCCTTCATGTGGTTTGGCATCAAAAAACAACTTTTTAATCCTATTTTCTGGGAAGCACAGTCAGGGGAAAAAAGATCCGTAACACAGGGCAGGTCAGCTGTCAAACCCGGACTCTACTGCTCTGCATGACCTTCTTGCAGCTTCTTGATCAGGCATCCTGCTCCAGAGTGTGCTACACAGCAGCTCCAAACCTCTTCAGCAAATATGTTGCCAAATAATCAAATACTATGGAAGGAGAAAATGAGGCAGTTCGGTATCTTTGATGCTATCCTAATAGCTTCACTAAAGACATACATAAAGTCCTGGTAGCTCCTGGTAGAAAACTAAACTCTATGAGATGGGCTCTTTGAGTCTTTTTGGAAACTTTCTCCACAGCATTTTGCCTCCAAAATGTGTTGATTTTCTACCACCACCTCTCCAGTCTGCAAGTGTTGGCTTTCAAATTGGCTCTAATGCTCTGTGCCTGGTTCCCTCTCCCATATATCTGACTCCCTCAACCTACTCCCTACCCTTTCTCTCTGTTTTTTATGTTTACATTCAGCCTCAGATCCTCGCTAGCCTCTATGCAAACAGTATTTTGTGTTTATACTGTATTGTTTCCTGCAGAAGTTAATCACACCTGAGCAAAGATTGGCTGCAGTGCTTATAGCCACAGTTTGGTTTCACCCACTCTACAAACTAACATTCAGTCTCTGCATATAGAGTGCAAACAAAACAAAACAAACAAACAAACAAAAAACCCAAACCAAAACGATGTTTCCTGTTCAATTTTGTTCCCTCAGTTTCCCTTCTATCATGAGCAAACTTAGGAGGCTGAGACGCTTCCAAATTCTCTGTAATGGGCTGGTAGATGGAAAAGGATGGAGCAGAATATCCACCATTAGTGTGTATAGGCTCAGTATGTGAGAGTTCCTAACCCTATGACTTTAAATCTGACTAGATAAGAGAGCCAAAGAGTGGGAGGTGAAACAGAAGCCCAGAGAGTTGAAAAGATTTGTCATAGCAGATCTGGGACTGTTGCCCAGGCCTTCTAAGCACAGCTGGGTGATGATATTATGGTTATTATTAATAATAATAATAGCTAATGTGCCAAAAACTGGTGTTAGGGTAGGACTGGAAGAGATCACCAAACTGAGCAGAGTATGGTGAGTATTTCTGGCCAAAGAACATATCTGTGTTGAAATCTTTCAAAATCTCCCAGGCATTTTCAGAACAAAACATTCAGAGGAGTTTTCAAATGGTACTTTACAAATAAGAATAGTCATTGCATTTAAAATCAACAAAAGAAAAAACAAAACCAACCAAACAAACAAACAAAAAAAACCCCAACAACAAAAACCCCACCAACTTTCTAAATGGTCTAAGTAACTAAGTGTAAAAAGCCTTTCAATTTCAGTCCAGTGAAACATTTCAGTCAAACCCAAAATCAACCTTCTTTTTTCATCCAAAAACTCAAAAGATTATCATGTTGGTTGAGACTTACTTCCTTTCCAATTTTCCATTTTGGTGACCAAACCAAAATATGTATCAATCATCAAGCTTCACTCATAAAACCTAAGAAAAAAATGTGTCCCATGGACTGCATTAAACTACTATGTAGACTTTTCAATAATGAAAATCTCTGTCCCAGGCATTTTAACTACATCACCACAATAACTATCCTACCATGCTACAACTTCTACTACAATATTTCTTTGTTGTACAGATAACTGTGACCAAGCCCTTGCTAACGTAATTCATGAGAGGGAGCAGCATGATTGAAACAATACTCACGCTTCAGGGTTGACCTCTAAACCTATCATAAGTCACAAGTGTCAAAATCAAGCAAGGTTATACAGGGGAGGTTATGAAATTTCATCACTTATACAGATGTTGGATTTTCTATGCCTTAATGACAGTCAGGCAACTTGATTGTGTATGTCTTGATGCAAAGAACAAATTGATTTTATTTTGACTGGTTTTCATTTTTAGATGATGCTCACTATTTCTACAGCAGTTTATTTTCTGTACTGTCTTTAAAGAAGTTACTTTTTGTTTGATTTGTTAGTATTGCTTGGTATGAGACAGTGCATCAACACCTTTCATTTTGCGCAAATCCAGCCAAGAGTCATATCAGGGAGGTATTTGCTCCTCGATGAAATGTAGAGAGGAGTGGAAGTAGCTGTTTCGCAGCAAAATGTTTATAAAAGCTCAGGAAAGAAAGGATGAAAGGGATGTGCCTGCAGCTGATGGTGAAAGAACATTAAAGCAGAAGCAAATTGATTTATCTACCAAAATTCCTACCCAGACGCTGGTCATCTACTTTTCTTGCAGAAAATGCTGAGTGATCTTGAAGGATCAGGAGCAACTGGAGCTGTAGTTATGTCTTTTCAGGAAAGCTCCCTCAGTGCTCTCTGCTAAATCTCCCTCGTGTCATGGGAATACTTGATGTTCTCACAAACACATCAAGATCCACAGGCAGGACAGCTTAACACTCTATTGTGTCTGATGTTGACTGAGAGAAAAGTAGTTCCCACTAATGACTAAGATTCTTCTGTTGGTCCTTCTGTACCCTCCAAACACTCATTTTACTCAAATGCCTAGATCTGCAGAGAAGAGTATGAATTTTTTTGATATATCCAAATGCGGCTTAGAAGAGCATGCCTGGACAACCCCAACAGAGTTCTCTAACTCCTTGGATTTTCCTGGAGTCACCTAATTACTTCCAGGGTTTCTCAGAAGTATCTAGAGTTTCCCAGATGGAATGGCCTTTGAGAAGCTGCGCTGTGGCTCTATCAGGAGCCCATTAATTCTGCCCGGTATGAAATCATGTTGTCGAGAGAGTGATAACAAGCTGAAGAGATAAATCAGTTTGGCAGAGCGTTGCCTTCAGCTTGCATACACAACAGTGTAATCCTCGGAGCCCTCAGAGAAACACACATGTATAATGAAGGAAGGATTTTCTTTTTCTTTTTTGTTTTTTATTCCAGGAGAATTAAAATGAACATCAATAAATTTGGGTGTCAGAGCACAGAGAGGAAGAGAAAGTAATAGTGCTAAAAACACAGTATCAGCAGGAGACCTACCAGAGGAATAAAGATTGAGAGCTATATTCAGCCTGGCCACAATAGATGTCCTAATATAAGTCAGCACCTGCTTTTCTCTACTGATTCCAGAGGGAGCCAGGGTTTGACAGTCCATCACTGCAGCTCGCTAAGTATGATCCCAAACTGATTGATGACAAAGCTGCCTGCAATGTTTGCCATCCGAGAGTGGCAGCATGGCATGTATGAGATAGAATGGATGGTAAATCTTACAGTACTTTCATCTTGAGATGATAGTAAGAACTCTGGAGGTTGACTATCCTCTGCAGTGTATACAGTTCCTATCAGGATGGTGTGGAACTACATTAGGGTGGCAGAGGAAGGGAATCAGGGTTCACCAGCTTAAATAGAATAAAGCCCCACACAAAGCACTTGATTTCCCATCTCCTGGGTGTTTTTACAAAACAAAATATTCGGGCTCATTAGAGAAGTAATAAGCTGAAATTTGATGGCCCATGTTTGTACAAGAGGTGAAACCGGATATTCAGATGTCCTCTTCTGGCTTCACAAAGCTGGATGATCTGTAGAAGATTTCTATGCAGAAGGTTAACATTCTAAAAAATGGCAGAAATATTCTCTCCTCTACACAAAGAAATGTCATGCAGGAGTTAGTAGATGATGTGCTAGTCCTCGCTCTTCACTTCTGGCACTGTATAAAGCATGAGACCGCATGTCTCGTCTCTGTTCCTATTGTTCTAGTCCACCCTTCTCTTTCTAAATTTTATAGCACAGCTGATACTAACAACATTTCAGGATAATTCTGAAACTACAAATAAAATTAACAAACATGGTGGGGATTTGCAGTCTCTGAAGGCTTCAGTTCAAATGGTTTCTTTCACTTCCTTTTTCATATCCGTTCCAAGACTCTACAGAGCATTCAGGTGATATTTAACACTAGCTGTACTGAGCAGTTCAGGTCTTGCTACTGATATTTATGTTCCTTTGGATTCAAGAAGCGCCACTAGAGATCAGAGGTCAATTATATATATATATGTGGAATGGCCTTTAGCTTGGAAAATCACCCAAGTGGTATCATGAGGCCCTTCAGACACAAATGAACACACCACTCAAGGTACAATCCATAAGTCCAGGGAGTGCCTACACTCCTCATATAGAAACAGTTTCAGCAACATGCAGTAAAGAAGAGGTAGTATGGGTAGGGAAAGAGAAGAAATGTGTCCTACATGAAGTTTTCAGGTGAGAAAAGTAACTTCACTATTATAATGGCTGCATAAAAAAAAAAGACAAAACAGGTTGAAAAGGACCTTGAAGGGCATATGGAATGTACTTACACAAGGACAAATCGTATCTACCCAACAGATATTCTTGATATTAACTGGAAATGAAGACTCCATACCCTCCTTGTGCAAATCTGTCCCAGACTTTCACCGTTTCTACTCCTTTCACTTTTTCTCATCTTGGGGTAATCCATCATGGTGCTGGAGAAGAGGTCATCACCCACCACACTGTAGCTGTCCCCCAGTATTAGAAGACCCTGTTCTGTTGTAATGTAGTCCAAAGCAATTCCACAACATACAGAAATTTGCTTTAAAAGTTACTAAATTGGGCACATCAAAATTAAAAATAAGCAAGTAACCCCATCATGAAAACAAGTGCCTGTGTTTAGAGGCATTCATGCAAGAGGAGACAGGATGAGTGGCCAGGGTTATGAAGGAACAAAGAAGCTCCTCTGACCACTGCCAGGATTAATGAAAGACCAGTCTTAGAAGTTTGCTCCAGCAATTTTAGAAACGATAATAACAGTCCTCCCCCTCCCAACATACTAAATCTGATCCTTGCTAACGTGAATTAATACCAGGTTTCAGTGCAGTCATTGGGGTAATGTGATGCTCTAGAGTGCTGTAATCCTAAACAGAGCATTAGGAGAGCAGCTCACACCACAGCTGTGGCTCCTTGCAGGTGTTTCTTCCCCAGGCATCCCCTTCAGTAGCAAGTCTCTGACTCTGCATGAGAGGCATAGGAGGAACTCTGTCATGGGCAAACAATAGGGTCTTCTAGGGTCTTCCACCCTGGAAGAAATAGGCTGGTCCAGTGCTGGCGATACCAGCAGGGGTGGGAAAGGGGGAGGTCTGAAGTGATATGGGTCTCTGTTTACTATGCACAAAAGGAGAGAGAAGAGGGAGAATGAACAAAACAGATACCTCTGTGTGACCCCCTTCCCCTGTGGACTGGGCACACAGTGCCTGCGTACACATGTGCTCTTTGTTCTACAAATGTTCCCATTGCCCCTGCCCTGCCCCACCACTTTCCCTTTTCCTCCCCCTTAAACAAGCCCTGGCTCACACATTTCATCAACAATTCCCACTATTCATTTTTCAGGGGCACCAAAGGGAAACAGAAGGCTCCTAAACAAATTTCTGCCTCCTTTGCGACTGCTCTGCTTTCTCTCCACTCATCCTTCACCACCCTCCTCCCCCAAACCTTGCATTGTGCCTGTCTGCAGCCACAACTCAATATTGGATTACAGCAGGCCTCCAGCTGACCTGGTGGGTTCATCCTGTAAAAATACCGCTGGTGTTGTTCGTCTTTCTGATTACTTCTGGCTCGTAACAGGTGGGGTCACCAGCTCAAAGGGGGAGAGCAAGATGGAAGAGCTTATCTTTAGCTGCAAGCTCTCCTCCTCAGAGGGGACAAGAAAAGCCTCATTTGTTCACTTTCCCATCTTTGTCCCCACAGTCTTGTGTTTTTCAGAAAAGAGTTTTGTGTGAGTCTATTTTTTCAAGTTCAGTGCCACTGGAGTCAATGGAGGGACACCAGTAGCACTTTTCTGGCTTAATTGTCAGCACAGCATCTTTCTGTTTAGATGCAGGTCCCCATCAGATTCCCAGCTGACTTCTGTAATCCTCTCACCACTGCAGAAACAGGTCAGGAATTTAATTAGTCTCACAACAAATTCAGTGCTTTCCGATTGTCACTTGGGTCAAGAACTACCCTTTTTGTTTGTTGTCTCTTGGGCTTTCAGTCTTGGTTACACTCAGGATTGGAGAAAAAGTGCGGAAACAGCTATAAACTAACAAAATATTTTGAGTTCCAGAAATAGATATTGGAGGGAAGGACTTCTATTTAACTCAAAGTAGTAGGTCAGATTTGAACAGTTTGCAGCTTGGGTGTGTTTTAGATGTAGACCTTCACTCAATGGCTTGTTCCTCTTCTGTGGTGATTTCAAAAGTGCAAAAGAGTTTCCCCTTGCTCTTGATAGCAACTTTACATTCCTCCTGGAATAATGTAGTTGTAGACTGCTTGATGACCCAAGGTTTCTCAGGTAAATAAGAAAATGTGTAAAAGATTTCTAAACAAAGCAGGAGGGATTTAATAGTGCAAAGCTCATAGAAGTTCTTGAAGAAACAAGAATGGAGAAGCTCCAGGGATGGAAATGGCCACAATCTTTCTGAAGAGCAATCTGAAGCACATGAAGTAATTTTAGAGTTATGATGGAAGACAGCTGAACAGAAAACTAGATTTGAAACTAGAAACTTTATTTCCAAGCCTTTTCCCATGCTTTGAAATAAAGCATGCATATCAGAAAAGTGAATGTTTCGGGGGGTGCAAGGCATAGGAGGGATGTTCACCTTCTTCAGCATGCAAACCTCTAATCAATATCCAGTGGAAAAGAGAATTTGTATAGCAGGTTAGGCCAACTGAAAATAGCCAGGCTTTTCTTTGTTGCCTTCCACATACTTCTCATTTCCTAATGCATTGTTCCAGCTGAGACTTATCCAGTGTGGAAACACTGGGCTCATTAAAATGATCAGAGATGGTCAGGTACTTGGCTGGTGATTTCCTAACCCCCTAATAGCCTGCACTATGTCTGATCTGTGAAATCCAAAAGACCTTGGATGGAGACATTGAGAGCTGGGGGTTTCTCTTTCTTCCTTGGAAAGCTGTAATGAGGAATTATTTAACAATGTTGCCACCAAGCTCGATGTATCCTGCACAGCAGGGTGAAGCTGATGATGAGCTGGCTTCGTCACCTTGGAGACAGAGCAGTCCTCAAAGCCAAGTTACACAAGAAGAGAGAGATCACTGCACCAGGCAGATTGAAGGAGGACTTCAGAGCCGTTTTTTCAAGTGTCCCCATCAAACAACTTGAGTACTTATATTTTCTCTTTTTAGCTAACAATGACCTCTGTCTTCTCTTCTGCATTTTGTTCTATTTCACAATGAAAACCAGCAAAAAGGTTTAACTTCCCAGTTCTCATTTTTCTGCTCAAGCAGTTCTACTTGGAAACTGTGGGCAATAGGAATTCATGTATTTTTCAAGCAATGCAGAGTTGCTGATGAAGTCTGAAATATAATTCCAGGCCATTTCTACATATGGATAGTTGCAGACTCTTTGAAAGAAGAAACTCCTTTCTTGCCGTATACTTACTCCTGTTTTCACCAGTGTCCGAAGTTACAGTATTCCTCACCTAAAAAAAACCCCATAAATCTGCAAATTAGCAAAGGACAATGATTTTTCTGTCTTTTACTTCCATTTTTGTGCCTAAATGAAGCACAAAAGACTTTATATAATATATTATACTGTATGATATTTGTTTCTACTTTACAGACTCAGGAACACTATGTCTCTTTATTCTTTTATGTCTCTCTTGCCTGTATTTCTTGGAAAAGGGAATTGGAGGTTTTGCTGTGAATTTGATAGGTTTTGTGTTTAAAATGAACACATTTTCACAAAATTTCATCAGTCCAAAGATATCTAAGCAGCTGAAAATAAATATATGTTCCCTTCTTCAATAAGCGTCACTTTTGATACCTTCATTGTCATATTTTTGCTAGTTTTCCATTTTTCAGAGAAAAGTAGACCAGAAATAACATGCATTTATAAATTGCAAACATGTCAATAAATCAACCTTTTTATAAAAAGAAACAAATGAGTCCATTTTTCCAAGTACTACAGATGTCCTAAAATGACCAAATCCAGTGAAGTTTTTCCTTTGCAAGTCATTTTTAAAGCACAAATTACCTTGTTACAACTGGAAGTATCATCATCATGATGACTACTTTGAAATTATAAAGCAGGTGACATGATCTACTGTGTTTGTTCTTGCTGTGCCTGCTTGGCATAAGCTTCCTAAAAGCCTCGGGAATTGCTCTGGGGATGAATTTGGCCTGCAGGGGTCTTCCATTTACTTTGATTTACTGTGATCATTCAAAGTGTATTCTCATTTGAATGGTCAGGGATTTACACACATAGCTTCCATTAACACTAAAGGGTGATACCATTAAGGCAAATGTACAGTTAATCTCTGGCACTGTGGAGATAAAAATATACCTCAGAGAGTGCACTGGCTGGGCTGGAAATGTTCATTACCTGAGTTTCATTTCACATCATGAAGCAACTTTAAAAGGCAGCTTTATAATTTTACCACCCCAAATCCTGTATTTCTTAGGAGGAAGGAGAGGAAAGTGGGAGATATACATGGGAGAGATAGAGGAAAATGAGATTGCTTCCTTTAAGCCCCAGCATGCAGACAGTGTTTCACTTGGATAGCAGGGAGGATAAGATGATTTTTGATCTCTTCCCCAGATCGCTGTCACAGCAGTATTGTCTATAAACACCAGGACACTTGCTGCTCTTATTTTAGTAGTGTCACTGTAGCCCTTGGAGAGGGAGCTTCCTAATTTTTCCCCAAATTCATGTCGACTGATAGACTTCCGTGAAACAAGAGGTGACCATAGAAAAGCTAACAATAGGCAAAAGAGTAGGGTCAGATGGGAATCAAAATCTTAAGAGGCAGGAAGCTTCTTTTCATTGATTTTCATCTACCTAGAGTCCAGCAGGATTTAACATCAGTGGTGTTGCGTACTGTGGGATTTTTTCCCCAAAAAATGTCTAAACAAAGAAACAATAACATGGAATTTCCCCAGAAAAGCTCTGGTGAATCATCCAGGAGGTTCAGATGAAGATCACATTAAAACCCGTAAAAGAGGAGTGAAGACTCTCATTCCAGGGATACTAAGCCTAATAGCTCGGTTCTTATTTCCTAAGCTTTGGATGCAAGAATTGAGTGCCAGTCCCTTCCAAAAGGGCATCTGACAGTGACAAATTCTATGCCAGCCTTTGTTCCAACCTGACAAGTCTCTCTTGAGGATACAAACTGACTGGTTTGTGGAAATAAAACACTGGCTCATATACTAAGATGTCTTTCTCTCAGATGTCCTTGTCACCAGCCCAAACGACTCATTTTGCCATTGGGAAAGTAAAAACAATATTTGAAAAGCACATCTGTAATCTAACCCTATTCACCCAGTGCCCTCATGGTGTTCAAAACTCCCAGCACCTTGGGTTGTGACCACTGGGTAGTTACTTCACTACTAGTAAATGAAAGTATGGCCAGCCTCATCCAGCAAATCATGGGCAGGGAGGTATACAGAACCCAAAGGTCTGTCTCACAAGTCTTCTTTCCAAGTCTTAAAATGGCCCCCTGCATGGTGCAGTCCCTTTCCATGTCCTCCTAACTGAAAAGACATTATTTCTGATCTGTGGACCACCCTGCTGCAGAACACCCATAGCATGGCAAGATACCCAAAAAGAATCAGTTAGGTTGTTAGACCATATCAAGCAGCAAGAACCTGAGGTAGTGCCATGCAGTGCATGGAATAGTGACTTAATCCCTGATCTTGAGCAAGGAACTTTATCTTTTTATACTTTTTGCTTTCCTCCCTCACACTTTCTCTGCATCTCTTTGATAGCCAATATAATTCATTGAAACTAAACCACAGGAAAACAACTTATACGTGTCTACATTAGGGTCTGGCACTTATATTTTTCTCGGTTGTTTTAGTGAAGCCATTTATGTAGTAAAAGCCCAGAGACACTTTGATTCTGTCTGTGACTTTATTATTATATTGGACACCATGACACATTTTAAGTGGTTCCCTGTCTTCAGCTGTAACTGAATATTGCATTTAGATAGACCATTAGGTTCTCTCACTGTGGTAATATGGATTCTATATTTCAAACACCACTAAACAATTTTCCATTCCTGTGAGTGAATCCAGGTTTGTAAATTTTGCTTTGCTGCACAATGTTATTCAACATCCTGACCCAGTAAAACTCCTACAGATCTCACAATACCCCTGGCAAAATGCAGAAGAGAAAACAGTCTGTGTAAACAGCAATTGCAAGCAATGAGGAAGAAGAGGCAGGGGGAATGAGTGCGATTCTCATTTAATTGCTTTTAAAGCTTTTTGTCATCTTTTTCTCATTTGACGCCCCTGCCCAAGACCAGAATATCATGCATGTAACAGAATCCGTTCCGATTAGAAGGTTTTGTTACAGCTGTAATAAGCTTTCACACAGAGAAAGTCCCCTGAGACCTATATTTCATCTCAACTTTCCCCACTGCATTAAACAGAGGGATTGATTCTGAAAAACAGAGATTGAAATTCTCTGTTCCTGCACTCAACACTGGGAAATAATGAAAATTGACAATTCCAAGGCTCAATGTGAAACTAGCATGATCTGGACTGAAACTGCTTGTGTGATAACAGGTTTTGGGAATGTTTCCACTTTCATCTGTTTATGTATTATTCTTATTAATTATTCTTAGGCTTGTGATTCGGGGGAGAGAGGATGGGAGGAGGAAAATGGGATAAAAAAGGGGAGTCAGTAGCTTGGCAGCACACAGTCTAAATCTAAACACCATACGCACTCGCTATACCCTGGAAAATCCTGGATCTTATACAACAATTTCTGTAACAGCATCACTTGGATAAACCAGCAACTTGGAAGGAATCTTTGCTTTCCTAGAATTCATGTAACTAAGAGATAAAATGACCTTGCGGGGTGGCAGCTTTCCTTGTAAAATACATTAACTCTTTCAGAGCAAGCTTTGATGAAGATCCTCTATCCATTCCATGGCAAATCAGGGAGGATAGAGGGGTCTGGCTAAAGCCTGATGATAGGTCTTGTTGCACTTAAATCACCAGGTTTCATATCCTGCCTCAGTTCTGATGATTTAGTAGGGAGACTTTAAAAATCTCCGGTTAGCATTATCTGTGAGTGCTGACAAACTTAATGCAAACAAATTACTTGCCCCATCTTTACTCATCCCCATTCAAATGACCTCAGAGCTGATGACTTTGACCCGCTTCATTGTCCTTTAAAATAAACTGGCAGCCAGGTTAGCACAAGGTCTCTCCCAAAGTGCTAGTCCCATGAATTGCTCTCTTGAGCTATTTCTGTTCCGATGGTCCTGCGACAGTGATTTTTAAGAGGAAAGTGAGGAATGAGACAGTCAGGCAGCAACCAGTAAAATCTGCTGTGCAACTGCTTCAGAAACAATCAGTCCTGTGAAGAGCAGAACTGACTGAGTATGGACTCTGGGGCATAATGTTATTTGGCTGGATTTTCTGGTGCTTAAAAATAGTGTTTTCCCTGCTGTAACTTCTCCCTTTGGAGGGTTTCTCTTCCCTCTACCCTAGTTGCCTATTTTCACAATAACAGTAGGAACACAATACTTCTTTTCACCCTCTGTCAGTTTTGATCAGCAGACAGATTCAAGGTTATTAGTGGGTGACTGACAGAGTGAAAGGTAATTCCTGTTTGCTTGAAAAGGAGTAAGGATGAAAATTTAAAGTGATCATGGAAGCAGCTCACTGGAATCATTTAGAGAGGATAGATAAAAGGGGCCACTTGGGAGGGAGAAGCAGCACAAGCTGAGGGCTGCATACTTTTTACTGGTTACTCTACACCCAGATGTCGTGTCTGTAAGGAAGACTGTTTCATGCTTCAACATATTTCTATAGAGATTCTGACAGCCTCCACTTTTCTCTGATATTCAGGTGATGCTCTAAGACCAGGTGCTGCAAACCTTTTGGAATTAAAGAACTCCATGGAGATCCCTTTCCCAGAGTAGAGATATCCCAGCTGTTCTCAGACAACACTGACATCCATGTTCCCTTAAATTTGTTACCTCTTTTGCTCAGGAATGAGGACTTTCCTCCCTTCCTTCTACACAGTCCTGGATTTCACCTACAGCTGGCTGCATTTCACTGCCAACTGAGCTGATCCACAGGGATGAATATTCCTTTCTGCTTCATCAAGAAAAAAAATGCTTAAGACATCAGAAGCTGGCTGCAGAAGAAATATGTCTTTTCTGTGTGTTCTTTAGATGTCATCTCTCTGAAGAAAACCATTTAATAAAGGTCCAGCAGAACCTTTGAAATGACAGGAATGAAGGGTTTACCTGCTCAGCCCTTGTCCCTGGCTGAGCCTGTAGCTGTTGGTGAGCAGTTCCCCAAGATGCTGCAACTTTATCTGTTTCTCTGCAAAGAGAGAGCAGTGTTAAAATAAGAGCTGCTGATGGAAAAGCAGCCAAGAGCGAGATGTGCAGGGAAGAGGGGAGAGATGTGGCTCTCCCATCACTTCCACGTTAGGGGTTTGCATGGCTGGGAAATGGAGAGACAGATGGACTGCATATCCCCTTCTGCACTCCCCCAATCCTAGCAGAAAGGTGAAAGAAAGAGGTCTACAAAGCAACAAAGTAGTGATTTAACCAGGCCAGAATCTTGTGTATCAACTCTGCAAGTGCTCATACAAATACGCACACCTTTGGCTGCTAGAACGTGTTTGAAAGCCAGAAGGAACATGAGCCAGAAGACCAGGTCACCCCCCAAAAAAACCCCAAACATAAGAAGGAGCCCAAAAGCAACAACAAAAAGAAAGAAATAACACACAGCCTTCCTCCAAAATAACAGCAGAATTAGCCCCACCAGGGATGAATTTGCCCTCATGTAATTAATCCCCCTTTGCAAGAGTTGCCAGCAGGGATCTCAGATTAAAATCTCTCTCTCTTCCAATAGGAAGCATCTCCAGGAGCTCAGCATCTTCCCTCCCTTCCCCACAGCATGAAGCACCAGTCCAAGTCCCAGTGTGAGACTTGAACCTACAGTGACCTCCTGAGCCCTGCAGTGAAGGATGTATTAGCCAATGAGTTGTGTTGACTCTGGCTTGAATCTAAATGGGCCTCTTTTCTCATACCAGAGAAACCACGTCCACACAGCCATGGATGATGCTTGTATCGGGTAACTCTTAATGCAAGAGTTGGGTGGTGCTTGTTGCTGTCATCCTTGCCTGGGTGGAAGGGGTGAGCAATGGGGTGGGGATGTCAAAACACAGTTACTCCAGAAGCTTCATCCTCTCTGTAATTTAGAATGCAGAAGAAATTGTCATCCAATTTGAACAGCAGAGACTAAACCAGACCTCTGGTTAATGAAAATTATGACTTCTGTTTCCCTGTGGGTGGCCTTTTCTTTGTAGGGAGAGAGCATAGTATCACAGAATGGTTAGGACTGGAAAGGACCTTAAGATCATCTAATTGCAAACCCCATGCCATGGGCAGGGGTGCCTCAGACTAGACCATATCACCGAAGGCTCTGGGTCCAAGATGAAGTGATTGCTGCTTGTGTTGAGTTACAACTTTTTGAGAGGTCACTTTTTACATCCTTGTGTGCATATCCTGTACAGAGCCAACTTCCAATTTTCTATATGCCACCATGAAGGTACATTTAGGCCTTCCAAATCACCTGCTGCTGTGGACTAGCTAGCAGAGTTGGTGGCTGCTTTTGCTTACTTCTCTATGCACCTTAGAGACACCAGCCACTTGGGATATCGGCATCTCCTCTGCAGGTACTGAGTGAGTGAAGCTGGAGCAAAGTGTGAGTGAACAATCAGCAACCCTTCACGGAAATCCTAGGAAGTGATGAAGAGTTTATGATCAAATCAGCTGGTGACATTCCTGGATCACAGCTGGTAGGCAGCAGCTTTAAGATGACAAGCAAGACGAAGAAAGCCTCCCAGCCATAGATGCTGTGTGAGGGTCTGTGCCTCACTGAGCAGAAGGAGGGAAGGTTATCTCCTGGCAGGATACCAACTTGACATTATATGGAAGGGATTTACCCACTACTGAAAAGCAGCCTACTCTCAGCTGGAAGTTGCAGCTGGTCAGGACATTTAATCACACTTCACTTGAGGTGCTCAGGTGGTTGAAAGTTTAACGAAAAATAACACTCCATGTCTGGGTAGGGCATTTGGTATCCAGCTGTAAGTACAGGCTGATGAACTCCAGTTACTCATGCTGATATTTCCCAGGACACTGACCATTTCAAACAGAGGTTATCCTCTGCCTGATTCTCTCTATCTGCCTGATAACCAGCAGGATATTTGTGCTAGAATATTTTGCTTTTGCCTGTCTGCTTGTCTTCCTTTTGCAGCTGAACAAAGAGAGCATTGTTTTCAGGATATCAAACTGATTTTGCTTTGATGGGCTTAAATTACCAGCTATATATCCAAGGAAATCTATATCAGCCAGACCAACACCTCCTTTCTCAGCTCCTGCATCCAACCACCTCTTACCCCCCCAAAATATGTCAACATCTACTCACAAACTCTTATGCAATTCTGAAACCTCACTGATGCTCTGTTACCCATTGACATCCCTAATGGTCTGCAAGGAAATGCAAATTGGTATTGATAGGAAACCTGAGAAAGCAACAGAGAGATTTACTGGTCAGGAAAACACTAGTTTTTCCTTTCCTTATTCATATTGTGGTTCCTTGTGCTGTCATGTAATACAAATAACATTGATGGCATTAGCCTGTACTTAGAATAAATGCTTCCTGTGGCTCTTACATAGCTCCATTTCATCATATAGCACCTGAAAGAAGAAAAAAAAAAAAAAACAAAAAGGAAGGAAAAACTTGTTCATTGCCTCCTGTACTCTACCTATGCACATGTTTTTCCTGCAGACATGAGTGTGTGGGCTGAACAACTGTAATTCTAGTTTCTGTGTACTGTGCCTTTAAATATGAGTAGGCAGCCTGCCTGTAGGGCTGGGAGGGTGTAAATCTGGAAAGGCATTTAAGAGACAGGAGAAAGAGGTACCTTTTGCAATGTCATTCTTGTAGGAATGTGCCAGACAGAACAAACTCAATGGGAAACAGTCCTCCAACCTGATACCCAGGTTCAGCATTTATCCAGAGCAGGCAAAATCAGATAAACCTCCCAGCCAGGGCTGTTCTCTGAGGAAACCTCTTCTCCAAAAGCTGGCTCTGCTGAACAGCCAGTTGAATGACCCTGCCTAAGGCCAGCTGTTTCTGCAGCCAGGAGCCCTACAGTGGAACAGAGTGGCTAACACCATGAGCAGATCCTTCTGAGAATGACCACTGACAGCTCAGCTGGTGGGTCTCCAAAGCACATTACAGCCACATCCTTCATGCTGACCTGAAGAAAGCACCAGTCTGGCCAGCGCTGCGCTGTTTCTTCCCACCACACACACACACACACCCTCCTTGTGTTTTGCAACTTCATCCCATAGGTGCCAGGGAGTCTCTTGCAGATGTTCTGAGACAGCAGTCCCTGAGGAGGTTAGGTCTACACCACAAGGTGAAGAGCGATTTGAGAACAGAATTAAGAACTCTATAGCTTATAGCTTCATCAAACTGTTGGCTGCAGCTTAAGTTTAAAATGCCTGGGTTTAGACAGGCTAAATATGGAATAACTCTTGATGGGATGGACCGTAGCCTAAGGCATCATCTACAATTCTCATTTGTGCAGACACACGTGGACAAGAGCTCAGGCCCAGTTTAAGGCAACAAACAAGTTCCTTCCCTGGCAGTAAGCCTATGTCCATGCCTACGCGCATTGGCCTGGTCCCATGCAAACATACCACAGTGGTTCCATAGACACTGCTGTTTAGCAGTTACACTGAGTTCCTCTTACTTTATATGATTTCCAAGCTCTCTGTACCCATGCTATTATTTTCCTTTTTCTTTTTCTTTCCAAGTGGAGAAGACAGATTTGTCCAGAATCCAGCAGCAAACCAACACCAGAGCTAGGAGAGCAACCCAGCCCTTCTGACTCCATTGCCACAGGCTTTGTCTGCTAGACAGAAGTGCTGATCATGTTTGAATAATGACATTATCTCTGCTAGACTGGTCAAATCCCAAAAGTGAGTCATTTTGTTCCACCATCTCCTCCATGAGTTTCAATGGATTGCTGCATATGTCTCCAGGTGACATGAGCAGTTGCCTGTAACATCAGATATTTTGGGTTTCATTTGTTGGGGTTTGGGGATTTTTTTTGCTGTTACTGCTAATGACCATGCTCTATATAAACCATGCTCTATATAAACCAGGAACGACATCAAGAAACTGCCTTGTCATGTTCGTTATGAGATTTGGACATATATTTGAAATTGGTTTTCACACAGAGGTCAATGAGGGACAGAAGACACTAGATGGTTACTAGATGGTTACTCAGTGATTTGGTAATATGGTTTAGGCCTATCCACAAGAGAAAACACAGCCATGCTAGATTATCCAGTTGACTCAGTTAAAGAATTAGCCACGGTGTAAATCTCTCTGTTCCTTTCACCTCACACGGGAGGAATCAGAGTCGTATCATTGTCAACAGAGGACTCCAAATAGAGTCTGCTGGAGTGGATGTCCAACTGGAAACCAGTGATGAGTGGAGTTGAGGGGATTGACGACACGGACTCCGAAGAAAGATCGAAGACCCCATTTATTCTACAAGCACCCTTATATATCTTCCGACAGAAGCTGATTGGTTAGTAGCCCCACTTGGCAAAGACTGATTGGTTATGGCCCCACTTGGAGAAAGCTAATTGGT
>JANHGB010020333.1:3963-41850 GCA_026283785.1 Coracopsis vasa
TCACAACACAAACCTAAGTTAAGTTAAAAGTATTTTAACCCCATGTTTTCCAGGCACTTGTTTTCCTTGTATCACCTTTGTTATTTTCTTTCAGCTTTTGATGATGTCTGGATGAGATGCTAATCACAATACTTAGCATTGCTATATGGATACATCCTCTTTATCTCTTTTCAACTGTAAAGTAGACAATGCTTAACTTAGCAGGAGGTAATGGACCAAGGCATATACTACAGTTGGAGATATACAGCTAGCACAGAAAGTGTTAAACAACATTTACCTCCTGCTGATGTGTTCTGGAAATGGGCAGGAATATCCAGAACCAGAACACTATCCCATGCTGACTGATACAAGAAATTAGTTCTACAAGCCAGGGATATTGCAGAATAAAAGATGAAGATCACACAAAGGAAATCAAAGTTCAAAATTAATTCAGTGGTAAAACATTATATGGTTGTGGGTTTGTCTTTTTTTCTTTTCCCCTTTTATCTCATGAGCTATGGCAGGAATATTCTAGAGGCTGTGGAACTGCAGCTTCAGTTAAATCTCAACTCTGGTTTAGCTTGCCATGCCTTCCAAGTGGTTTGGGGCAAGGCTGTTTGTAAGTACGGCTAAGAAAAACACGAGAGCATCACTTCACCTTGTGCTGCCTTCTGGAGGGCATGAGTAGATGTCTCACCGACAGTCCATTTTCTGTGACGTTTCTGGCCTCTTTCTACATGAATTGCTTGGGAAGCAGTGTGGTGTGTATCTCCCACCTCCCACCGATGGCTCTCTATGTTGCCTGCAACAGAGGCAAAGCGTGGGGATTTCAGGTTTTTCTTTGGGTTGGCCGGCATTAAGCCTCTGAATTGATTAAGTAATTGTGTGTAAAAGTGTGCATTATGAAGCGTTAGTAGCATTAAACTGCAGCATTTTGCACAAATCTGTGTAGTGTGTAATACTAATATTTAATTAAGTACCTACCTCATCCTGCCTGTGGGAAGAAGCTTCCGGGGCAGGTTTCATATAATTCATTTAGTGCTATGTAGTTTCTAGTGAAAAACAAATTGTTGTTAATTTTGTGTGGTGCGTGCACACACTACTTTCCATGTGAGCGTTCATTTCTCTTTCCTGGGGATATAACATTAACGAGACTTGAATGAGACTAGTATGTCACTGTGGATTAATTCAGTCTTTGAAGGGTCTAATTCCTAGTTACTGCTTTGTGCTTGTATGGATAAATTGCATGAGCAAGTGATTATACAAAATGAGAAACTGACTAAAGTGTAACTTAGGTTGTCACTTCAACAGAGTTAAAAAAAAAACCCAACTGTTTTTACAATTTATGCGAAGCTGGTAACAGTATTTAAAAAAGTATATTGCCAAAGAAAATAGAAAAAATGACAAATTTATTTTGCCATTCTCTAGTTGTGTGGATTGCACTCCCACTTTACAGGCTTAGGGTTCATATGGTAGATTTTACATTATGGAATGTGTTCTCTTCTAAAGAGCAAGAGGGAGAGGGGGAAGAGCAGGCAGGTAAATTTGTCTTTACATGTATTTTTATGTAGTGCTCTCTACGTTGAATATAGTTTGAAGCAGAATGTCATACCCAAGAAGCTTAAAACTGAACTGTTTTCAACTTAATACACACTGGATCTGTGCATGTCAGACTATAATAAAGCTGTACTTGTAGGGCTGTTTATAAAGTTATTTGAACATATTCTGTACAATTGAGGGTGATGTCTTTAGGGTTTCTCTCTTAATTCTGAAACCCTTCCTGAGAGAAGGCAGATAAAGCCAGTGAACACTGGATGATTTTAGTGGTATTAGAGGGAAAATCAAATGTAGGGGAAGGAAGAATAATTTGGAGCATGAATGGAAGCCATCATATAAGCACTGCCATCCATGCCTAGTATCTTGTTCACTTTTGCTCCAGGGAGAGGTTCAATGTAAATGTAGCAAAAACTGAGGATTTACTCATGTTGCAAAATGAATTGCCTTGTTTTTAACCATGCTGCTGGGCTGCATGAAATCCACAGACCCCATGTGGTGGTATCACCAAATAAATCTTGAAGCCTTATCTGAACCATTAACAGATTTCTCCAGTGGGTGGGAGACAGTGGAAAGTACTGAGATAAAGGAAGGCTATAACAACTGTTGTATTATTTCTTCTGTGACATAATGTTCCAGCTTGCTCTGAAAGGATGGATGCCTTCTGGCATAATAAATTCTTTACAGCAAAGCTGTTTTTCGTGGTGAAGAACTATAATAAAGCCCGTGGCAGCGCTTATTTGACTATTTTGTGTACTAGCATATATTAGCCCTTGTGAGGGAGAGAGAAGAGGAATGCCCTTCTTGTGACAACAACAGTGTGTTCAATGTGGCTGCTCCGGAGCATGCTGTAAAAATGCAAACATGGGAAGGCATTTAAAAGGACAATCAGTAGTTATTTACTTACTTGGTTAATGTCAGGGGTATGCTTGGCTTAAATAAACAGCTTCTGACTGTCTTACATATTATACTTGTTTTTCCCCTTTAATATATGATTAATTTGTATTTTACAGAAGGGTGGGATGGTTACTGAGACATCGTATGTGAAGTGATGGAAGTGATGATTAGAACTGTAGCTTTCTCTTTCTTCTTCAAGACACTCCTACACATATCAAAGTATTTGACCAGTGATTTTAAGCTACAGATGTTTCTTTGTCGTGTGGAGGGGGATGCACAGCTTTTTCTGCCCACAAATCTAAAACCATCCCAAATCTCACACTGTGCTGAATTGTGTGAACTTCTGCTAAAGAGAGCTTCAAGCCTGGGAATTGCATGGGCGTGTGAGAAGGAAGAATGAACGGGAGGGAGTTCACTCAGAGTTTGAAGAAACTTTCCCTCCTGCCTATCTGCTGTAGGCTTGGATATCTGATGGCTTTGCACTTCCTGTAGTCATATATGCTAGTGTGAAGCACAGCTGCAGATAATCATGGGAGACAGTGAAAAGCTATGGAAAATTAAGACTTTTGTATCTCAAGTCCTGAGAGAGTGTTTCAGCCTTATAGCCCCTTCTAAACTGTTGAAGAAGCAAAAACCACACCTATTTAGACAAAGCCTCCCATCCTTAGGGAATATGGTGATGAATTGCTATGCTTACAGTCATAATTGAGGATTTGGTAGTTTGTCATTGCTGGGCAGTATGAAATGGTTTGAAGGGCTGTGCACTTGGGGTTGGAGATGTGCAACCATAGCCCCAGGGCTGAAGCAGATGGAGGGCTGGTTTACTTTGAGCAGTCTGTGCCCTCACTAGCCCTTTCCAGCTCTGGCACTGTTTGATTGCTGGTGTGCTTGAACCTGATGGTACTCACTTCAGCCTATCTTAATATCATTAGCACTCGCTGCTTGCTTGAGAGATGTGTTGGAAAAGTAATAAAGCCACACACTGTTGTTAGATGGACATTTGTTCTCCCCATGTAAACCACTGATGTGATTTTTTTGTTTGCAGGAACCACAATATTATGTTTGGCGATGAGCCGTGTTTTTATCTTGTAAGTTGCTTTGCGATGGTACAGAGAGAAATCTGCATAAACTCTAAAGTCAAAAGGACATTGCTGAGAAAAGTTTTTTGTTGTGCTATATAAATGAATTCTTAATTTATAATGAATTAATTTCTTAATTCATAAACTGCTTTATATTTTAGGGGAAAGCAATTATTAATAAAGTTATTCCTTATAGTCTGATGTATGGTAAGAAGTTGTTAGGGAACATCAAATCCCTATAGTGTTAATGATGCAGGCAGATGTTGTACAATGAGTCATTTTAGAGGAGAGAAATGGTAGCATTTAAAATTAAAAAAAGTATCTGATGTAACACAAACCAAATACATGTTAGTTAATGGTATTTAGAATCCTAATTTTGTAATCTTGGTAGAAAAATGCTTATATGCTAAGATAGTTGCAATGTATTCTAGTTTATGTGTGATAATTGGAGCAGAACTTTGAGAAAGTAGTTAAACATTGATTGGACCCAAGAAGGCTTCCCTTTCCTGAAGTATTCTGCAGACTGGCGTACATGTGAAAAATTGGAAGGAGAATGATAGTGAGAGTATGAAAACTGCAAAGTGAAACAGAGTAGAAATAAAAGTAGCTGTTGAGGGATCTGCCTTTATTAGCTAGCCAGCATGAATTTTATGGAGAAACAGAAATTTCTTTAATGTCCTGTGTCAGGACAGTGTCTGCTTGTGTATTACTTGTACAGTCTCTAGCATCATGGAGCTCTGAATAAGACTAGACTGGCTGGATTCTTGTGTTATCATAAAAATACATTATTACATGTAAAGTGACAATGCTACTTTCTCCTCTTGTTTTTTGCAAAGCTTTGGTGGTACATTCCATGGCCTTAAAGCTGCTTCAAAAATCATGAAGACAGAAATTTTAGGAAGAAAACTGAGACAATGATATTTCCTCTTTGAAATATTAGGGAAGTACTTCATTCAGTGTTTATAGTCTCATAATCTCATAATCTTGATAATGCTTGGAAAACTTACTGGAAAACTTCTGGTTTTGGTAGAATACAATATTTAAACACACTCCCCCCGCCTCTCCTCCCCCCCCCCAGCCTATCTATTTTTTCAGTATACAAGTGGGATTTCATGGGTGGTGGGATTTCAGTTCAGATATTTCCATTTTATCTCTAGGTTCCTCCCAAGTTGTGCTGAACTTCTAACCCTGAGTTTAAAATCTGTCATTTTATACATTGAATTATGCAAGTGACTGCACATTTTTTCATCCCATCCGCATTGTGGCTGCCCTAGGCCCCTGCAGTTAGACGTAGCAGTGTTTATCAGGAGTAAATGGATGCATTCCTTTTATTAGCTTCATTTGAGGGATTCCTGATATTTAATGATGCTGTGGGTTGTTTGGCTCCTTTCCCTTTCACTAGCAAGAGATTTCCGCTACTATTATCAACCACACTAACTTTTCAGCACACTTCAGCATTTTTTGTGTGCAAAGGCCACAGCTGTAGTTGAACAATGTGGTTGTTGTAATCTGATAATGAGTCCTAAATATAACAATAATTATAACCTTTACATTGAGAACAATATTGATAATCAGGGACACTGATCCTTGAATTTCATAGAAATCAAGCTTGTCACTGGTTGTTGCAGTGTTATCCATGTTTTAAGATTTCAGATACTTTGCAAAACTTGTATGTGTTTGTGTAAAGATTTGGCTTTGCTCTACAGATGGGTATAATGGAAACAAAAAGCATCCAGAGAAATATGAATGATTACATCTATCAACAGCTAAATAGAACACTTTGGATATTATTCTTGTAATTAACAAGTCTAAATTGCCATAATAAGCCCTGATTATAAGTAGTCTAACAGCAAGAACTGATTTTATTGAAAATATTTTGGGCACTGCACTCAGTTCGGTCTTGTGTATCTTTAAATCATGTTTGTAATTAGTCTACATGTACACTTTCTTTCTCTCTGTCTTCTTATTTAAATTTCATTTTCATTTTTCAAGAAAACCCTTTTAAAATTTGGTCAGTGTGAAATTCTTTGTAAATAGGGCTTTTGATGAGCCATGTATGATCAAGTCAGTCTTGATGTGTTTCCAGTTTTCTGATGAACAAAATTGCCATTTATCGCCGGCATGGTCATACTATTAATATATCCAGGTCTCGTAAGAGTTCATGATCATGAAAAGAGTATATTGGTAGGCACAGAAACAGCAGACACTTCAGAGTGAGATTCCTCAAACAGCATTTGATTTTTAGTTACAGAATTCACAGTGACTCGAGACAGTACTTCTTTCACCTCAAACTTCTGTTTCAGCATACCATGGTCACTAACACTCTGTTTGACTCTCAAATTGTCACCTGGCATAATGCCATCTCCTTATTCACTTCTGGCTTTTCCTTTGACTACAGGCCCTTCTCCTGGCAAGGACCTTAAAAAGAACAGAGCAACAAGGTCTAAAATATACTTCTATTTCATTTCTTCATTTCGTGCATCTCTTCAGGAGCCCAGTGTGATACCTTCTTCATTTACCTCACTGCCGTGCGCAGTACCTGTGGTCTAGTAGCCAGGATCTCAGCATTTATAATACCTTCAGGAGAGGCTGAATTTGGATTACATTGCTGCTTCTTATATTTGCTTTTTCTGTACTTTGAGCTCTTCATTCTACAAATTTCACATGCTTTTCTAGATGAAGTAGTATGTGTCCACCTCATATAAAGTGGTTTTTTATATATATTGTGTTTCTTTTTCATTGTGTAAAAGTGTAGTTTTTGGTTAGCAGTACCTCTCAGATAATGTTTTGACTATGAACATTCAATGATTCCGAGAAAAAAATACACCTACCCTAAACTGCACATGGAAAACATGTAATTGTATACTGTATTCTATGAATATGCATGTTATGCTTGAAGGAATAATTATCTCTCCGTAATTTTTAATATTTATTTTTAATATTTTGGATTTTTTTTACTTATATATATGTAGAGAGAGAGAGGAAGGGTGGGGAGCAAGAGAGAATAATTCTACAGAGTGAAGGGCAAATGCGTTTTGCAGTTAGAGAGCTTTTGCCTGAAATTGCAGATAACAGTGCACAAAGTGATTGTCCTGGTCTTTTGTAATCCAGGCATTTGGCAATTCTTTTTTTTTTTTTTTTTAATTTTTATTTTTTCCCTTAATCCTTTACCCATTCATAAATCTGGGGCCTGCAGTTATTCTTTTCCCCCCAAAGTTTTAAGTATAATTTTTTCCCAAAGCTGCTTCTAGTGTTTCTTTTGCCATCCTTCCTGCAGTGCTTCTCTGGGATGGGGCATTACATTTTTTCAGCCTTCCTCTCTGCAGTAGGCATTTGCCATCTACCACACTTAAAACATTCTGTTCTTTGCTCTGTCTTTTGGCACTGATAACTGTGACATCTGTTTGTCACATATGAGGCCCAGGAGGTGCTGAAGACCCTGAAGCAGTGAGCATCCCTTACGTGAGCATCCCTTATGTGGGCAGAGGAGAAATATCTTCGCCTCATAGGTGGCAAAGCGGCTGGCTTGGCTTGCTCCTAGTTTCCGTGATGACATTCAGACTGAGGGATATGGAGAGTTTCCAAATGCTACGTACAGACTATGGGAAACCTGGCCTTTCCTGTCTCCCCTCTTGTGTTCTGGTTCACCTAGGGAGGAAATGTGAACGTGTACCCCAAATAGGAGCTGCTGTGGTTGAGAGAGTTGCTCACTCTGGGCTGACTGCAATGTCTGTGCCCAGGAGCAGCTGTCGGGTTGAGGTGGAAGGCAGGAAGAAGTTTTCTGGTTGGTTGTCTTGATTTTTGACGTAGGCAAAGCTTGCATATTTGCATAAATAAAGTGAATAGGCTAGTACCCTACCAGCTCTGGATTAATGAAGCCTAGGTGCAAATGCATAAGTTGTGGCACAGTGTTTTAATTTATCAGGAACTCAGTTGAACATTTGAAGCATGCGTAGACTCGTGCAGTTTCAAAGGTGGTCAATCCTTGAGAATAGTTGGCTTAAATTTAATGTATATTTAGTGGTGAGCTGGGAGAAAACAACTGTGATTTTTTTTTCTGAACTGAATGTTTTAGTGGTCCTTTCCATCATGCTAGTTCAGGTAAAAATATTGCAAATAATAGTTTGTGACCTGAAAAGTCTTTGGACAGCATTACATAAATGCCCAGTTTATATTAAACTCTAGTGTAATATTAAACTCTAGTGTAATTGTTTTTTTTAATGACTTGTTAAACTCTATGTTGCAGTCCATTGCTTGAATTTGTATTTGTTAAGGTTTGAAACTGATGGAGTTCAGGTAGGGCATACTCTTTGTGCTCATATTGAAAGATGAATTTGCCTTATATTTAAAGAAAAAGAAACCCCCCAAACCTGTCATTTGTTTTTTGAGAAAGCTGTGTGTCTTTGCCTCCCATGCAAAATTATTCCATGTATTGTCTATGTGTTATTGCTTTTCAGTAAATGCTGGGCTTACAGAACAAGGACTTGCCAAGGGAAAGTTGTTGGTTTACAGCCTCATTCTGATTCACCAGGGGAGCATAAAAATATACTCCCTTTCCAAAATTTTGTGTATGATAGTTAAACCTGTAATGCTCATCATCTTTCCATTAACCCCAAATGGAAAAGAAGGCTGGTAAGGATGCAAACTCTTATGTACACAGTAGTTTTCCAATCTTAAGGAAAAATTCTCTTGCCACCAATTTAGGGAAGAATATTCTACCTATTTACCAGTATTTTTGGAATTGTATCTTCTCATGTATATCTGAGCAGCTGATTAGAAATTATAATTCAGATCTAGACATAGAAAAGGCTATTTTAATACTTTTTAGTCTCCTAGAGGAGGGAGGAAAGACTGAACTGCTTGCAGAGGAGGAACAGACTGTGGAATCAAAACCTCAGGATATATTTAATGGAGAGGTTCTTTTGAGTTTGAACCAGCACATATGTGCATAACTTTTTCTGACATTGAATTGCGGGGTGGTTTGTTGGTTTGCTTGTTTCAAAAGATAACCTGTTACACACTTCAAAATAAGACAATACCTCAGAGAGCTCATGAAGTGTGCAGTTCTGGTATTAGAAGATTGCAAGTGTGGAAGATTTCTCTGGAGGGTAGCGCTGCATCATGCGGTCTTATTCCAGAAAATGATATGAGTGTAAAAATAAAATTAATCATTTCTTTATAAGTTTCTACTGTGCTGTTGTAATAAAAAGAATCCATTACATAGAAATATGCCCGATTTTGTATCAGTGAGCCATTAAATGTTGTTAGTGATTTGATGAATTCTGACTTGGCCCACACAAGGCAGAGCTCAATGTGGAGTAGGGAAAAAAAACCCAGTCTCCAGAATATTCTACTTGTGAGATGAACTTTTCTAGGAAAGTTTTTTCTAATGTTAAAAGCACTGACTCTTCTGAGCAGTTTCTGTTGGAGGTGCTTTCTTTACTTTTGCTATTGTTTTTAATTTGTTTAGTCTCACAGATGTGGTAGATCTTACTTTAAACTTCGTAAAGAGAGCTGCTCATGTTCTGTTAATGCACTGTATGGTACACCTTTGTGCATAACACTTCAGGGGTATGCCAGCTGGCACAGATGTGCAATGTATTAACATCTTAAATGCTCTTCTAGGCCCCAGTCAAACTAGCCAGGAGCGCAAAGGGGGATCTGGACAACATTACCATTTGTAATAACGTTGTTAAGCTCAGGTGGAAAACATGCAGGACAGGGAGATGCTTCTTGAGTAGTTAGTGTTCTTGGAGGTCTGTGTTACTTCTATAGCACAAGAAGAGGAATCTTTTAAGAAAAAAGAAAAAAGTTACATTATATAGTGTTTATTTTAAATAGTAGGTCTAAAAAGAAGAGGAGTACCATCATACGGTTTTACATTAAGCTCTCTTCTTATTAGAACATCTGTGCCTTTACATAAATCTTGAGGTTATTTTGGGTGAGGAGCAGAGTTGTTGAATAAGAGACTGTTGCTTGTGTATTGACATCACAAAATCTGTTTGATGGGGCCTTATGCACCCCACATATCATAATGAACCTGATTTTTGGACAGAGGCCACTGTTCTTGAATATCCAGGACTGATAGATGCTTAATAAGTGTAATTGCACCCACAGCCAGGAACAAGGAATAGTACATAAAAATGAGTTATTTGCTGGGATTCTTGTGGTACATGGGTTGTGTGACATCCTAGGATATTAGGGCATCTGAGGGTAGAAGCAAATCAGGCCTGGACAGCTAGAAATATTTCTTACTACAGTGAGGTTTGGTGGATGCTGGATTTGGAGGAGTATCATAAAAGACACAGTGCTCCTAAGAAACCTGTGCTTTCCCCACTAGCTTCCAGGGTGTTTCTATGAACCTCAGGCACCTGATGTTTTTTGAAACATCTTGTCCAAGTTAAATAGTATTATCAGCCAGGAACGCCCGCTCCCTGAAGCTCCCCTAGTGTTGATCTGAACACAGCAGCGGCTGGCCAGCTGCTGGCAAACAGGGCTGTCTGCCGTGGCTCTGGGATGAAAGGTGTGGGTGAGGAATGCTGCCTCTCTTTTCAAACTATTATTATTTCCTATTTGTGCACAGTTCTGTTTACAACAACAATTGCTGCTCTTTAATTGAGAAATAGAATGACAGAAATAAATTACTTTAAAGGATGTTCTACTTAGAGAAGGAGGGGAAGTGTTTGTGGTAAGCTATTCTGAAAATGTCACGCAATCTATGGTTGAATTATTTTGTTCTTTCCTGGATGTAGCTTTTACAAAATCAGTGAGTCAAGCAATTGTCAGTAATATTTTTGTTGTCTTAAATTTTTTTCTTACCCTATATGAACTGTATGCATCCATCTTGATTACATCTGAATGACAAAAATACATAGATAGCAAGAAGTGGAAGAGTAATGGCTTTATTTAGAATTAACTGTCAGTAAGTGTTTATTAAGTGCATCTGTCATGTCTTATTCTGGATTTGTGTTGGTAGTCTCTTAGCTCAGAGATTTTTTGATACCTGATGACGTTGAATATTTTAATGTTATTATTCTCATTCAGCAGTCTGTGTAAGCAGTGTGGGACTTCAGGAATATCAAAAGTACTTACTGCCTTCTTTTATAGTCATTTAGAAAAAGCACATCTATGGCCTATTTTTAATACATTCTTAGATAAAATGTTTTATGTATTGTCAAGAGTATTCAATTTCTTTCAAAAAATAAATGCCATTATAGATGGGGCTGCTTGTAAAACAGTTCATGCAATTAACATAACAGATGGAAAAGTTGGGCTTTGAGAGAAAGTACGTAGAAATATGGATAAATCAAGAATGCTCACACCAGATAATTCAAGATAATTGTATCTTGTATGTGTGAGCAAGTAAAGTGGATCCAAGAAGATTTGGAAAAGAAATTATTTCCTTTTGCAACCTAAATTTAAATGTCTAAATGAGTTCGTATAGCACTGGGACTTTTAAAATGGCCTTACTTTTGGGTGTCGGGCAGAGAAAAATACCTGATTTTTGCTGCTGCTTGTCTGTTTGCTGATAATGATGAGCATTGCCTAGCACATAAGAGAGAGACAGCAGCATTTGGATGAATAGAGGGCTCCATTGAAATGCCTTGGGAATATGTAGGACTCATGCTCTTTGACATGTTCTGAAGCAATGGTGTCTAAGAAAGAGAGAAATTAAGATCTTCCTCTCGTACATCACACTGATTATACATGTATTGTGTTGTTTTACAGTGAAATGTTACTTTTGATTAACAAGCAGTTCTAACAACCCCAGTTCCCTCAGCTGCTCCTCATACAGCTTGTGCTCTAAACCCTTCACTAGCTTCATTGTCCTTTGAACATGCTCTAGCAACTCAATATCTAACTTGTAGTGAGGGGCTCAAAACTGAACACAGCATTCGAGATTCAGCCTCACCAGTGCCGAGTGCACTGGCCACACTGGTTCTGACACAAGCCAGGATGCTGTTGGTCTTCTTGGCATCTCTAGCAGCCCTTCCTCGTCATGCGACCTACCATGGAGGAGGTACTCTAGGAGCGAGGTTAAGAGGCACTGACAGCTAATAATTCCTGGATTTATGGCATTAAGCATATTCACACTCTCATTATTTTCTTCGAATTGGTCTCTGGCAGAAACACTTTCCTTTGTTTCCAGTCTCTTGCAGTGCTGTAATAATCAACAACATCTGTTAATATGCTGCATCCAGAGATGGGTGATAGTCTTCCTCCCTTCCATTGTTCCCTCTTCTCCTCTGCCGTCCCAGATATAATGGAGACATTGCTAACATACCGGTTATTAGAGATGGCCAGATAGGCATTCACAGTACACTCTCCTACAAGAATTCAGGGCTCTTCTTGGGATTGTGGAATGGTTGGTATCTTCCACAGGTTGAAAAGCCATGGCTGCCATAGCTCTCCAAATCTTAAGATTTCTGTGTAGCATTAATTTTTTGTAATGTTGAAATACTTCTCTTAAAGATAGGGCAAGTACCCTCTGTTGGCTTGGTTTTGGTTTCAGTCCTTTTTTACTTCCCATGGCAGTACAAAATGTTGCTAACTGTTGTCTTCCCTTCTACCTTGTTTCTGCAGGTCTTGATGACTGCCTGCAGCAATACATAAAGAACTTTGAGAGAGAGAAGATTAGTGGTGACCAGCTACTACGCATTACTCATCAAGAACTTGAAGATCTTGGAGTCACACGAATTGGCCATCAGGAACTTATCTTGGAAGCAGTAGACCTGCTCTGCGCACTGGTAAACTTCTTGGGGCAAAACAGGGGGGGCAGTGAACAGTGTTTGCACATTCACAGTTTGTGAATTCACAGTATTCAAATTGCCAGTCCTAAACACTGTCTAAACTCCTGATACATAATGTATGAGCAATTCAGCATTTTAAACCAGAGACAGGATAAAGAGCAATATCTACTGATAAGATGGAGCTTTTTAAATACATTGGTATCAGAGATTTAAAGCTTGCATATCTGTCTTTATAGAAGAAAAGTTTATCTGAAATCAGAAAAAACTAGACTGGGTATGGTTTGGAATGTAAACCAGTTATACATGTGAATGTAGTAATTGAGTGGCGGTTGCCCTTTACAAACAAAATGTCCTGATATTAACCATGTAATTTTTTACTGATATATGCAAATTATGTTTTAGATGATAATTTGAGCTTGCTGAAACATAGCTGCTTCTATTTCACAGTAGAAAGGATTAAATACTGAAATAATTGTCTTATGTGTAAATAATACATATGGTTTTGGTGGAGCATACAGTGGGATTTTGGTACTGTTTTTTTCAGTCAGATCGTGTCATGCATAACTGGGATTATCCCCTTGGTGAGAGGTGTGGTGCTGACTTCACCTGTTAATGAACCTTTTATGTGTGCCTGTAAACATTAGTGATAGCTTGGGCACACTGTCTGCATTCTTCACTGTAGGAAGGATTGTAAACAGCTCTGGTAAGATGTACTTAACTGCCTAAAGTGATGTTTTGTGGATTTTTAATGCATGCTGCATTTCCAAGCCTTAGAAGCAGCTTTAAGAAAGCTGAATCCCGGTAGAGGCAATCAAAGATGGTAGGCTGAAAGGCCCTTCAGAAGAAGGCTTGTGGATTTTCAGTATGCAGCAACTTTGCTGAATAGTCTGATGTTGCATCTTTAGGAGACAGATGTGAGGGGTTATGAAGAGAAAAAAAAAAAGAATGCAGAAATAGAGGGAAAAAAATGCAGAAAAAGGGAAAAAGCTTTTCCATACAGGAAGGCATTTGGTTTTAAACACGTCTTAGCGTCTCTTCTTTAGAGCAGTATTTCTAATAACATTGCAAAGTGGCTCAGTACAATAAGTTAACTCATCTATTTGTTTTTTAAATAATGGAAAGGATGCAATCTTGAAAAAAAAGCTACTCATATAGAAGGGAACAGACTTACTCACAAAATACTTTTCTCATCAGACAGTGCAGAAGGCAACAAGAAAGTAAATACTTTAATTAACTGAGACAAAATCTAAGTTAGGGTGAACAGTGATGACCATTCTTCCTGGGCACACAAGGAGACAGATTATGGCTCTTTCAAAAATAACCTATTTTCTCAAAAAAACACTCTGGTTTATTAGCTGAAATTTCTTTTTTTTCCCTGGATATATAATTACAGATGTTATCTTTAGACAAACACACACAACTTGTCTTTGTAGCTCTGTTATCTTAGGCAAAAAGTGCATGGAACTAGATTGAATATAAAATAAGGCATATGTAGTGAAGGCTAGCACTGCATGCTTAATTCATGCAGCGAGTCTCTACCTTCCTGGTGCATGTTGCACAGATAGCGTTAGCTGCTTTTCTGAGTTTGTCTTAAAGAAAACTTCATCACTGAAACACAACAGCATGTGTTAGATCAGAGCTTCTAATTTAAGATGAGGTTTTTGCAGTCTCAGAATTGGCTCCTGATGGCTCCTTAGGGATAAAAATATGTGATTGTTATATTGATTTTAGTGGACTTAATTTGTATTTATTGTTCACTAATCAGATAAACCTCTTAGGAAATTTAATTCAGAGGCAATTCTTTTGGCTATACTGGTCCTGTACTTACAGGTTTTCCTTTTCTTACTGCATCAGTAAGTATCTGTCCTGGTTAGTGCTTGTCCATTCTTCTGATTAGCTTCTAATGTTGACTGTATTGTTTAGGAGAACTTTAATCCAATGACTCTCCAGTGTAGGATAACTGCTAGTGCAAGGTATTTAAATGAAAATTATCTGATTATTTTTTTGTGTTTCATTGGTGTTTGACAGAAGTTTTGTGATAGAATTTGGCATGAGTTACAAGTGTATGATCTGACTGAGTTAACATCTATTTATGAATACTGGAGATGGAGGGTGGCATGATGGAGAAGGAATATTAATGTTAATTTTGCACTGCAAGCATAATCTCTGATTTTAAACTAATCATTGAAAAACAGAAGTATTGTCACTTCTGATTCTTCTCCCCATTCTCTCCAAGTTAGTGAGTGACCACCTAAGTGGTTTTTGGCAGTGAAGGCAATTGAGGGGGACAGAGCCATCTCCCACTGTTCATTTCTGCTCCCACTCTGCAGGGGAGTTTCCAAGACAGAGTTGCCATCAGTGAAAAAAGCTTCTGCAGTGATGGTAGCTGATGTGTTTCAAGAGCTGCTTTTTTCCCACCCCCCTTCCCAGCACTTTTGTGGAGTAAACTTATACTTGCAGTTTCTTCCCTGCCAGCTGTGGATATGGCAAATGGCAAACCAGCTGCTTGTGTTGCATGCCTGTAGTTGGTGGGGCAACATTTTCTTCCTGGAGGAAAGTAAAGAGCCTGAAAAAGCATATTTGGCTGGTATGGAGAGCATGGGACCTCCTTAACCCAGGTGGAGGCTACTGAACATAAATATACAAACTGCTTGCCACAGTAAGAGTTGGGAACCATTTATGGTTGATAGCACTATTTAATGGATGTTCTTTATTGATTTTTGAAAGAAGGTGGGTGATTGGCTATGGTGTCTCATGGTATTCGTCTCCTATCATAAGCACTAGCAACAAATGGATCCTCCAGTGTTAGCTATCACAGAACAAATGGTGGCCTGTGCTATCCATCTCAGTATAGTCTCTCATGGCTGCCAGCCTGACATGCTGTGCTCTTGACAGGAGGGCAAGCATCCTGGGGGTGAGATTCACAGGTTTTCTTTTCCTGTGGTGCTTCTGAGAAGGAGGAATAAAGATTTTGCCCAGCTGCTATTGCTGTTACAGGTCACGCTCACCGATAATGGTGGGGGCGTACATACCATCACTGAAACGAAATGTGCTCCAGGAGAGAGTGGGCCATGTAACTAATATGGTTTGTCTCTTCCTCTCTCCTTCAGTCTGTGAAGGTGGGAGCATGTTCAATAGATAATCTTGCCTCAGTGCAGTTTTGTGTTTTATAAAATTCATATGTCAGAAAGGGCAAGATAAATGAAATGTTCTCTGTGCTTTAAAGAAAGAAGCAGTGAGGTCTGTGATGGTATTTCATTGATGGTAAGAGTTTGTTGCATGGTTTTTGATCTGTCCTTGAGAAACCATGACAGATACATGCCTGTAGAGTTGTTCTGTTTCCAGCAAGGAATGTCTGTTGTCCTTCCCTTTCAGTTCAAATGGGGACATGAAACCGGGATCCCACTGGTGGCACTTACAGGTAGATTCCTGCTTGATGTGGACGTGCATGTTTATTCATGCTGACAAGATCTCAAAAAATAATTGACATCTCAAAACTGGTTGAAAACTGTTGAACTGAGAAACTGCGTGTCCAGCTCTAGAGATACACGAGAAACTGTATTAAGTTATTTTTTTATCCAGGCTACTCCCAGGTAATAAAACACACACTTATTCATCAGTTATAAAAATTACTACCCAGATCTAGCCTCAATACAATCCTTTTCTGTATGTGTGTGGTGTGAAGCTAGTTTAAGAATGCTTTACATTTAATCAGTAATGAAACAACAGTGTAACAGACCTTGAACCACACATAAAATGTGGTCAGCCTTGTTTCTTTGATGGTTGCATTAAGAACTGGATGTGAATGAACAATGCCAAAAGAAAGTAAATTGAGGAAAGATGGACGTGATGCTTCTGAAAAGAGAAATGCATACTGAAGAACTGATTACTTAGATAACACCATCACATCACTTTATCAGTCTTCAGGTTTGGATGCATCTGGAGGTCTTGTAGCGCCTGAAATATCTAACTGTGCTGCAGAAAGCAAAGAAATGCACCTAATTATTTTTCCATCATCTGTTTGTCAGGAGATAGAGTTTCATTTATCAAAGCTGGGTATGACCATATTTTACTGACTGTCCATGGACTCTTAAATTTTATGTCTCCTTGATATATTTTTCCCAGAAAATGCTACCTTTTGCTTCACTGCCTGGGGAGTACCAAGACTGAAGACTGCACAGCCAAAGATCTCTTCTTCGATCTTTAAGCAAATGATGTAGTTTATCTGATATATCACCACAATGGCCTGTTGCATGAAGGGATTTTTTTTGCTTTACTTTTCCAAAATATCATGTACATTTTGTTTTCATGAAGATTAGATTAGCTTCATTGAACATTAGATTAGTTTCATTGGGCATTTTCAAATATTTTTAAAAAGGAGACTTTAAAGTGGGAAATATTTTGTTCTGGGAAGACAAGAATATTTAGAAAACTTCAAAATAACTTTTGGATGTTTGAAGTTTTCCTTAAACAAAGAAATTATCAAAGTCCCTTTGAATTTGCAAAATCCTTCTTCAGTGAACCTGCGTTTGTGTAGTTTTGTTAAAACCCAAAACAGTTTTTGCTTTGTAGAGCGTTCTAGTTTCAGTACTGGTTTCATACTAGTTATTTAAATCTGCTGTGGCTGCACAGGAATCTATTATACGCTGTGTATTTGAATCTGTAAAGCTAGAAGATTGAAGCAGATGAGATAGCATTATTATTTTATAGAGAAAACATTGGTGTGCACTAACAGCATGAAATTACTTATCATTTACCACTAACACAAAACATTTATATGCAAATGAATGTAAAAAATAGACCTAGTTTACCCATGAATGATTTGATTTCTCATAAGAATTATGCCTTTTACCTTAATTTCGTCTTCTTGCTATTTCTCACGCAAAAATCCTTTCCTTTGCCCTTATCGCTAGTCAGATCATAAAGCTACTTTTGTCAGTAACAGTGAGTATTAGATTTAATCATCATAGTGGTAAATGAGGAAGACTTCATTTTGGAATGGAGATTTGTATGTGCTATAGTTGGGATTTATTGTTAATATTATGCATGCTCATAGCATGAAAATCATTTGCCCTTTTTACTATTGCCCTTTGCAAGTTAAAGTTTTGGTTGTATGTCATGTGCCTTCCTGTCTTCAGCCTGAGCTAACTTAACTGCAGAGAAAGAAATCCTGAAGTCCATCATCAAATCAATAAAGCTAAGGAGTTAAAGGGCTTCTGATGGCTCATAGAGATCATGTTGAAAATGTTTGTTTCTGTTGTTAGCAGATCTTTTATAAAGAACTGCAGTAAAGCCTTGTGGTATGCCAAAGGCAGTAAATACGTCTGCATGCAAATTGTGAATGCCCTTCTTCCTAACTGTCTCAGGAATCAGTTTTGGATCCTAGATAATTTCCTTAGTTGCTTTTTTTCTTTGGGTTGTTTGGTGTTTTGGGCAAGTACAAAACACACACCCAGGTTCGCAAAGTCGTAGCATAGTTTGGGTTGGAAGGGACCTTTAAAAATCCAACCCTCTAGGTCAAAAGCAGACTGGATAAACAGGCTGTTACAGTATAATATGTTTTGAAGAGGTAATGTATTCATAGCAATCTACTTTTTTTTTGCTTTTTTTTGAAATTGCTGATAAGCTGTTTGGGACTTTGTGAAATGCATGTAACTGAATATGTAACTGATAGTTTGAATTCTGGAGAAATAAATAAGGGCACTTGGCTGGCTAGGGACAAAATTACATGACAAAGTAGAAAAATAAAAAAATAATGAGCACTTGGTCTTGAAGAGCCTGCTGATTAAATAAGAGTAAGAAGAATAGTTTATGTAATTGCTCTATTAGTGCTACAAAGCATGACTAGGGCTTGGCTTTTTGCTTGATTGTGCTGTAGAAAAAGAAGAGCATTTTTCAGGAAAGGGGATAATGATGATGATTGATTATGAATCTGTCCTGGGTTCTGCAGGGCTGTAAGTATCATGCACCTGAGTTTTTTTTCTGTAAATATTTAGGACAAATATTTGTACTCTTTGAAACTATTTGCTTTTTAATCAGTATGTGCTTAGTAATTGCAGTAAATTGTAAGTGTCATTTGAGCTGTCCGGCTTTTTCTCCTTATCTACTTACTCCGTGTTTATGAAACAGATGTGTAAGGATCATGTGTTATGCACTTCTAAACTACCCCATATGTCAGTGCTATTCGAAAGAGAGATAACCTTAGTGTTGGCATTTCATAATGCTGGAGGAAGGGCCGTTAGAAATATATGTTGTAGGCAGATCTGATGAGGTATGAAGTTACATAAGGCACCTTCCATATGACAAGTTGTGTTCTCAGTTGCTCGCAACTTCAGGCTGGTAAGCTATCTGCCTCATACTTTGTGGGATGTGTTCAGCCAAATGTTTTCAAGAATGAGGTTCAGATGCATTTTGTTAATTTTAAAAACAACTTTGGAGACAAAGGTTGGAACTTTTCTTGGTGAATTTTTGGCCGCCCCAAATTTTGAGGCATGGTTTTGAAATGGCTGCCATATGCCGTGATATCTGTATGATGCTGTTTTGATTATTCACTTAAGATCTCCCCCAGTTTTCCTCTGAACCGAGGACTCTGTGAACTTTACTGTTTCCAGGTTGCTTGTTTAAAAGCAATAATACATGCCGAAGTGATGCTCAAAAATTAATATGGAAGATGAAAGCACTGAAAGATAGGGAGGAGCAGAATTAAGCTTATCTGAGGTTATCTTAAGTCCATTTCATAGCAGTCATATGCGATTACCTAAAAATCCTGCACTCCTGAATAAGAAGAAAAAGACTTCTTAAAAAGTTGTAGTAGAGAGAAAACTTATGATTTCATCTTTGTGATTTTTACCTATATCACTGAGAGATGTCAGGCATAACTGAGAAGTTACATTTCTTTACTCATAATTTATTATATACTGCACATAATTTGTTACGCAGTACACTCATCTGGACTATAATATTAGTCTTTTCAAAAGGTTGCCATTTTTTTCCTTCTTTAAATAATAATGTTTGTGTGCGTGATGATAAACATCTGCCAAATAAAAATAAACGTTTACTTTCTGTAGTTTGTACAGCCATGGTTGCCTTCTCCAAAGGGGTATCAGAAATCGATGGTAGCACTGCTATTTGCTCTGCCCGCCTGGAGAAACTGTTTTCCCTTTACTTTTGCCCCCAGCTCCAGTGTTACAGTAGTATTGTTGGTTCCCAACTTGTGTCTCTTCATTGTCAACTTGTGTCTACCAATGGTCACTTCATGCCTTTTTCTCCACATGGTTTCCAGCTGCTTTCTGGGCTGGAGAGAAGAAACAGTTATTTAGGGAGGTAGGCAGAGGAGCCTTACCCTAATTTTTCAATCTTGGATTGTTTGCCGAAGCCGAATAATGTCATTGAACTTCCTGTGTCCTTTGTGCTTGGAGATGAAGAGGCATTTGTGGTTACATAAAAGTTGTGATCAAGACATCTGTTCTAAGGGATTTTTTGGTTTGTTAATGGGCCTGTGGCTATGTCTCTATTGCATATTGCAATGTGTTTAGATGTGGACTCCTTTTGGTATCTGAGCTTGGCTTTTTTAGTTAGTTGATCTGTCTTTGCATTTGCAATAGGCAGCATAAAAGTACCTTAAACTAAAGGTCTCAGCAGCTTCTAGACAACCTGTCTGGTCCAGCAGAGATAGCACTATGAGTTACGAACACTTTGCTTTCAAGCTGTACTAGCAGTGTGAGATGCACTTCCCTGCCAGAAAGGGTCAAGTGAATTTAGCACAAGAGATAAAATGAGGTATGATTTTGTTTTATTTTTTATTAATATATTTATATATATACACACATATATATTTTAATTGGGGGAAGAGGAGGGACACCTAATGAACACTGATCAAGCTGAATTTTTACTTTACTTCCAAAGTCTGGTTACTGAACTTTGTTCCTATCCTGTGGGACTGATGCAAGGATGTCCTGGCAAAGGGACTAGGCTTGCTGTTACCAGAAAAAAAGCAAAACTCATCAGTGGATCAGTGGTGATTAGAGCTGCTGCTTGTCAGCATGTGAAGAAAAGAGCTACAATTCATCACTCACACTGTCATGTGAAGCCACAGAAAAGTAATTAGCAGGTAAAATGCCTATTAATAGCTCCCACCACCTTTAGTTCGAACACCTGCTGACAAGCTATTACTCTGTGTAGCTTAGTTTCATCAAGTTCTTGTTTTGTGATTGCCAGAAAAGACTCCATTAGAGCCGTTTCTGTTGAGGCAGGGTGTCTCTGAAGAGATTCTTGCTCCATGGCCTCTCATTGAGAAAGCGGATGCATAGACTTGCTTCGCTTCTTGTAATCTCTACAAGCATGCAGAGATTTCTTTGTGGTTCCTTCAGTGACTGTGAATTTATTTTGGCTAATGAAAGCATAACTTGTGTTAGTGCTGGCTAAATGTAGACTAGGGGAAAACAAAGAATTGTCTCTTTTTGCCTGCAATTATCTTCTTATGGTGCTTGAAAATAAACTGTGCATTTCTAAGAAAACCATATTATTAATAGTATCTTATTGTGTATAAAATATGATTAAACTTGGTGGTTATTATCTGAGCAGGTTTTTTTTCCAGTATTAGAGCATGCAATTCTTTGTTAATTTTTAATGTGGGCCAGAAATATTAGTGATAAACAAAGTGTGGATTTTGTTAGCTTGGCTGCTGTTTTAGGATCCTTCTACTTAAAGGCTTCAATAAACACAGCTGCCCCAAAATATATTCCATCCCCAGCTTTATCTGCCTCATATTACAGGTGGAGGCTTTACTGAAGCCATTCCCCATGTGAGACTGAATTTTTTATATAGCTTAAGCTTTACATTTGTCCCTTCTTTTTTTTTTTTTATGTTAAAGAGCACACACTTGATGAATATGTGTGAAAATAGACTTTGTATCTGTTAACGTTGTCTCTTCCTTTCCACATACATATACAATGGTGAAAAAAGACATTGAAAAAGAGTGAATCTGCAGGTGTCTATCGGTTGAAATGTTAACAAGAGGCCACTAAGCTTTTATAGGAGCTGATTTTCTAAAGAAGCATACACAGAAATGCAGCCTATTTTCCTGTTGTAGAATAAACTTTTGGTTTGCCCTGTGTTTTGGGTAGGTGAGCACCATGTCGTGCAGGTGTCACGGGGCTCGCTTGTGGTGGGGTATTGATCTGGCTGTTTTATAAGGCATTTTGTGTGCCACATCTTTCACCTAGACTGATTTGTTTCTTCCCCTGTTAATTTTGTCAAAAATAGGCTAGGAGCTCAAGAAGCAGGGTGAAATAAGAACAAAAATGGTATTTTTGGTGATGAAACACTGGAACAGGTTGCCCAGAGAAGCTGTGGATGCTCCATCCCTGCCAGTCTTCAAGGCAAGGTTGGATGGGTTTTGAGCAACCTGGTCTAGTGGGAGGTGTCTCTGACCATGGCAAGGGGATTTGAACTGGATGATCTTTAAGGCCTCTTCCAACCCAAACCATTTTGTTTCTATGATTTTATGATTTTTTTCCAACTTTTACTCTGGCCCAGTCCTCAGTCTCCATCGTGCTCCCTCAGCCACAGAAAACCACAGCAAAATCAAATCTATTTTTTTCTGATGCCTATCTCTTTACTTTGGACTGATTTGGTAAGTTACTAGTTTGGCTGCATAATAAAGCGCGATTTACTTTATTTATTGCTTTCATTTTGTATTTTTTTATTTATAATCTTAACTCCATCTCTTGTGTAATGACTATTGAATATTTACATGGTGGGAAAGTCACTGCCCAAACATACAATTTGTCTAACTGGGAACTGAACCTGATGACAGAGGACAGCTCCTGTGCAGAAACCATGCAGTTGAGAAACATGCCTGCAAAGCCTTCCTTGCCCAAAGTATGAATGTTCACAGAAGTTACAGTGCCAGCTTTTAAAGCACAACCTTAGCGCATGGTCACTTCTGCCTTAAGCTGAGTCCCAAAGTGGATCCTCTGCTGTGGTAAGATAGATGTGGTTTTAGTGTCTCCCTCACGAAGAGCGTTTGATTTACAAGCACAAGAAGGGCTGGTTGGGAGATGGGAAACTATGTTCTAAAGTCTCTCTTTTCTGTAATGATCTCCCATTTTCTTGGGAGTGGATGTTGTGGGAGGGCTGGGGACTCACTGCCGCTAGCTTCAGTATAATGATCCTGTAGTCCTGTGTAGTTAAAGAGGAGATTAAGTTCATTTAGTAGATGGTTTGGATTAGGAACATGGCAACTGCTGTAAATAATTACACACCCCAAACCCATTTCTTACAGAAAAAAGACTAAGGTAAATAAACTTCAGTGGTCTCAAATTAGCATTGGCAAATGTATCCCTTCTCCCATATCTTGTCCTTGTAGACAAATCAGCATGGGAGCCAAACTGGGGGTCTGGGAGAAGAGTTGGTGAGGAGAGGGTGTGTTAGAAAGTAGATTTTTATGTGTGCAACTGAGGGATTTTCTGCATCCTGTTTCATCATCATTTGTGGTAGAAAATGGTTCACCCTTTGATAGAAAGTAGCCCTACCTGTCATCAATTGAACAATGTGGGAGCACCCTGTGTTATAACCCTGTGATGTGGTTAAGGTGGAGGAGTACCTTCTTTCCTTTAAAAAAAGTCCCATCTTTCATTTACAGGAATACTAAGCTCAATTCAGTACAATTGCTTGCTTATTCCTTTACAAAGGCAAAAGAAAATCTCTTTCAAAATAACTCTATTATTCTTTGCATATGTGAGGAAAGCAAATCTATTCTAGAAATAACGAATCATTGATGGTACTATATTATATTGTAATTGAACATTAAATTAGGGTATTCTGTAGTGCTGTTTCAGTAACATTTGTATATTTGAAGGATGTTCAAGTACTATTTGTTAATATTTCTGCATAATTATTTCTGTCTCTGCTGCACAGCTGAGGAACGTAATTGAAGTTTAAAGGATTGACTCTTAAATGGAAGCATAGTTTACATCTTGACTTTAAAAGGGCAACAGACACTGGGCAGAGTAGCACTGTGTTCTCTAGTCTGTGATTCTAGTGCTTCTTTTCTGCTAACAAGAATAAAAATAAGGCAATGAACATGTTTCCTTCACGGAAACCAGCAAAAGCAATTTGGTGTCATACTGTGTCCATACTATGTACTAATGCTAGTTGGAAGCCTTCTTGTCTAACGTGATCTTAGGACCTGGTGTGAGTACAGACATGAGGGGACTGATCCCTAACCATCAGATCTACTGAGAGAACCGTCTGATCTACTGAAAGTGATGGACTGCTTTGAAAGTCAGTCTTCCAGACTAGGTTTTTTTCTTCATTTTGAGATGTTTTTCAGCTAAAAGATCACTCATAATTTTGCTTTTCTTTTGTTCCGTTTTGATGCAGTTTAGAAACAGAACACGCCATACGTTTAAAAATTAATGAGTGGGTGTATTTCTACCTTAATTATTAGGAATGGTTAAGGTTTGAAGCAGAAGAGCAGTCTTGCTGTTCTCGGTACTTCATGTTCAATGCAAAGCTAACTTTCTTTTGTCTTTTTTTTTCTCAATGCAGAACTATGGTTTGGAAACAGAAAATCTAAAAACCCTTTCTCACAAACTGAATGCATCTGCCAAAAACCTGCAGAACTTCATCACTGGGAGGAGGAGGAGTGGTCACTACGATGGAAGGACCAGCCGCAAATTACCAAATGATTTTCTGACATCAGTAGTGGATCTGATTGGAGCAGCTAAAAGTCTGCTGGCTTGGTTGGACAGGTAAAATCTCCCAAATGTGTTACAGGTGACCAGATCATGCACACGCACAAACCCCAACTTCTTTACAAAATATAATGTAGACACTGAATTGGAAGCAGAATTCGTTTACAAATTCTGAGAGGAAGTTTGTAGCAATTTTTTCTTGTTAAGTCACCATGCCGTTCAGATAGTATTTCACTACAGTACTGCAACACTACACATATCTGGAAATACAATAGTGCAACAGGATGACATCATTAGGTTATATATCACAGTATCATAGAATCAGCTAGGTTAGAAAAGACCTTTAAGATCATCAAGTACAACCGTTACCCCAGAGCTGCCAAGACCACCAATAAATCATGTCACTAAGAAAGAGCCTCAGCTACATGGTTTTTGAACACTTCCAAGGACAGTGATTCCACCACTGCCCTGGGCAGCCTGTTCCAATGCCTGATTATCCTCTCTGCAAAGAAATTTTTCCTAATATCTAATCTAAACCTACCCTGGCACAGCTTGAAGCCATTACCTCTTGTCCTATCACTTGTTACTTGGGAGAAGAGACTGACGCCCACCTCACTACAATCTCCTTTCAGGTAGTTGTAGCGAGCTATAAGGTCTCTACAACTCTGTAGAGACATATGTGTTTGATACTGATATGCGCTTTGGCCTGCATAACTCAGATTCATTGCTCCAAGAGTATCAAATTCACAAAAATATGATTGTAATTTCCATTATATAGGTGTCAATACATACTTAAAATGTGCGTGTGTGTACCATGCATGTTGCATTTTAGGTTTTTTAAGTGGCAGTGAGATACCTCTGAAATTGTAAATGCAATTGGAACTTATACTTTTTCCTCTGTTACCTAGGAATTATGTGGAATCATGACTTAAGTGCTCTCCTTTTTTGTATCTATAGTGTCATTTTTCTAATGATAATACAAGTAATAACGCAAGTTTCTAAAATTATCATTGAAACCCCTGAAGTGATTAAAATTAGCCTATCTGTATGTCTTACAAAATGCATCATAGTGATTCCTATCATTAAAATAAAATGCTTATCTTGATTTGAAGATATATCTTTTTTTTTGTATCCAGCAGCTGAAGCTTTGTTCAGAGTATGATCTTTGTGAAATTCACAAAATCCAACAGAATTATTTGGATTTACTGCTGTGGGTTTTGATGTGTTTCATTTTCCTGAGGCAAACTGTATTCTGTCCCATAAATGATTTCCATTTGAAAGGTTTAAGTGAGGCATGAATCTCTTCCATTTCTTAAGCTGAACTGCAAAATCTTTTTGTTCATTAGATTGCAGGTACCACTACTGCTTCTCTTCTCCTCGCTTTCAAGCCTTCCCCAAGTTTCAAAACCAGAGTACCTAAAGTTTGGTTCCTAAATTGCTATTTATATGTTTAGCGTTAGATATGCAGAGAAGCAATGCAATCTCATGGAAAGAGTTTAGTATTGAGACTTGAAAAATTTTGAATATATTTTTAGTTCCGCCTCTAGCCTATTTTTGTTACTGGGAAAACCTGTAGGCTTCACATTTTATCCCTGCAAATAATTTTTGGCAGAGAACAGCATATCATTCTGGGCTTTAAAACAGAAGGAACAGTATAAAACCATGGGTTTTTTTGCATAGACAGATCAGCGTTTGCCACTTCTTTCTATTCTTCTGGTATTAAGAAGTAAACTTTCACACATACATATGGGCGCACACACACACACATATATATATACTTTTGACACATTGAAAAACAATGTGGTTTTGGCATCAATATGAATTTAGTAGTTGAACTTCAGGACTTTTTAGTATTAAAAGACAAATCCAGACTGTAAAATTAGTTTGTAGCTCAGGAGTGTGTTGAGCATTATCTCCTAGTGAAATTATGTTTATAAAGGCAGCTATAGTGTATTTGTCAGAGATAATTCTCTTAGCAGGTTTTAGTGTTGGTGGGGGTAGATCTCTTAAATAATTTCTAAAAGATACATATCAGTTCTACCACCAGTAGGATGCAAAATGACTTTTGCATTTATCTTAAATGACAGCTGATCAGACTAGGAGTTCCAAGGAGTTAAAAATGAAGACAGTCGTGGTGGAAGCCTGCTTTTAGCAATGTTGCCTTGGGTGTCCCAATAAGGCTTCCTAAAAGTTATATTTTAATTTTGTTCAGATTTCTAGGAAAGTCTGTTGAACGTCTGTGTAGCTTAAACACCTCGTTCTGACAAATCCCTCCCTCCCCTCCTCCACCCCATAAATCAGACTTTTCTTATTTATGAACATGTGAGCATTTTGGTTGGGTTTGTTCTTCCTTGTTTGTGAAGCCGCAGGTTAGGATGAATGCTTGCCAATGACTTCATTTCCCTCAGGAAGGGGAGCATCTGGAGATCAACAGGATTTTGCCTGTTGTATTCCTTCTTAGAAGCTATTGGGGCCACTAGGGGGAGATAGAAAGATTTTCAAAATAAAATATTTAAAGTCAGGAACTTGGATTTTATTCTTCACAACCATTATTATTAAATCTGGGTCCCAAATCTTAGTATTTTGATTGGTTTTTACCAGCAGTTCCATCTCTGGAGTGCGAGAGAGGGGAAAGCATACCATTAGGAGTATTAAAGTGGCTCTTAGGGTTATTCACCCCATTGTGCTAGTCGTACTATAAGCTGCCCTTATGCAGTGTTTTTCAGGTCATGTCCGGAAAAAGCAGCTAGCGGCAGTTCCAACTTGCACAGAAATACAATAATGTGGCTTCTTTGTGTAGGGAATGGTGGTGACTCCATATGACTTGTGCTTCACTTGCTGCTCTAGTGAGCTCTTTTTTACAATGTTTTTGTAGAATGCTTAAAATTTGTAAGGACTTTGTTAAGCCAGGCACAGTTGTCAGAAGGAGTGCGAGAGTCATGATTTGCTGAGTTACTTTCACCATGGCTCTTGCAGTGCCACTGTGCGGGGCCAATCCAAGGACGCCGTTTGTTCCAGGTCTCTGCCTGGAGCAGTCCTACTTCCAGATGTATGTCAAAAAATGAGTTGAACTGAAAATTAGGGTACCTTTTGTCACTAGGCTTTAAAAGTTTCTGATTTAGTTTCATTTAGAAACTGGAAAACTTAGTGGAGAATTCTAGCTACTTTTAAAACGGGTTTGCTGATGATTTTGAGGAACATGAAATAGCTCTCCAATAACATTCTGTAAAGAAACTGTCATCACACCAGATGATTATGTCCTTAAAGTTTTTAAACTAATTTTAACTTCCTGTTACTTTCTGAGCCCATAAAATCTGCCCTCTCTTCCAGAAGACTTAAATCCTTTAAGTACTCCATTTTCCCCCTTCTGGTCCCACTGTACGTTATGTTTTTCTTTCATGGGACAGCTAGATTTAAGGTAGAGCTTATTACTACAGCCTTAACAGGGAACAACTGTAATGCTGTTTGTGGAAGAGGAGGGATCCTGAGAGAACCTGACATGGGCTGACATTTGGTGGCAGTGGCATGAGCTCTGTCGCCTTGCATGAGCATCTTGTCTCCTTGCTCTGCCATCATACAGCTTGTTTACATCCGTTGCTTCTGCTGGTGCCATTTTCCCTGTTGCTCTTGGTTTGATATGTTGTCTTCATTCACCTCCACCACACTCCTGTAGTCTTTGCCAGCCAAACACCCTGGAAATCTGTATTTCCTATTGACTGCACTAAGCAAAAAAAATTTCTTAGTTATGCTTTTGGGCTTCCTGCTCCTGCCTGTGCTGTAGTGCTTGGGCTGTGTTACCCGAAGCAAGGGCTCTTCACTCATGCCATGTGTCTTGTGCAGCACCAGGAAGAATGGTTTGGATCTTAGCAAACAGTAACAATAAATGGGGACTTAGAGTCTACGAGTGAGGAAGGGGTTGTTGTTCTTAGGGCTTTAATCAAGTCTCCATTAAAGACACAACTAAAAGAATGTGGTAGTTTATTTTTCAATTAAGAATTTAGGAAAATATAATAAACTCCCCATGAGATAACTACTACAGCATTTTGCGTCTGTTGTTGTGTCACAGATTTTAATGGTTGTGAATTAGTATTTGTCAAGGAACACTGGATTTTAGTGTACTATTTGACTCAGCCATCTGTGTGGGCAGTGATTCAATATGTCTTTCACAGCAACTCTCCTGTATCTCTTGTTTTTCACCCTAGCACTATCCCCATTTTGGAAATAAAAAACTTAAACTGCTACTGCAGATTACACTGAAGTCTAAGTAGTAGGAACAAAGAGATCTTGTGGAGACAGATTTTGTATTCAAAGCTTTCAGTACTGTGGCCAGAGAAAAGCTAGCAGACTGACAAATGTGCACCAGTCTGATTAATATACCACTGCTGTCTGGATATGTGATACATGAACAAAATCAAACAAGGAGGTGAAAAAAAAATTCAACTGTAAATAGAAATTTTTGGTCATTGGGAAGAAACAGGTCAACTTGCTGACAGTAGTAACAAAATGTGAAATTTTTGAAAAGTCTAGGTCTGCTTTTAGGGCCATTCAGAGTGGTTGGGTGTAATCCTTTGGCTTCTGATCCCAGGTGGGCAAGTCATTTTGGCCTGGGCTTAAATGTGCTAATATTCTGCAAAGGACTTCTGTGTATACATAAATCCTATTAAGTAAGGCTAAAATCTGTGTGTAAAGTTAAGGATATTGGAATGCTTCAGTAGTTAAGTCTGGACAGAGAACAGGACCTCCAAGCACCACTGTGGGCTGCATATACCTTTTTGGTGATGCTCTGTTGTCTACAGAGAAGTGCAGCCTGCAGTGATGTACTCTTTGTTCATGTGTGAGCAATTCTAGGTGTTCAGCTTCAGCGCAACCCTTTAAGCCTGCTTTGTGTGAAAGCATTGTGGTAGCAGACTGCATTCCCCACTAAAAAATGGATCTCCCTCTTTTCACCATGGTGACATACACAATACATACATTGTCTTCCACTGTAGGTAAAATGGGTTCAGTTGGATTTCTTTGTCTCATTGTTTTCAGTGAATGAGTCATGCTGGTGTTTATGGCGTGACTATTTTGTAGTTTTAAGTAAAGAAGAACGTTGTTTGCAAGCCCATAACTTCTTACAAAGAAAATGTTTCTGATTTAGAGTCTCCTTTCTAAGAGACTTTATACCATCCTGTTAGCTGTGCTTGGTTATTGCCTATCCTAATAGGGCAAATCTGTTTTACACACAAGATGGCAGGGGAAAACAAATGAAAACCCAAACAAAAAGAAACCAAAATGTTTAGTGATTCTTTATTCATCACACAAATGATGCACTTTTTGTCAATTGGTTTTCAGTCTTAAACCTGTGAATCTTGTTTCCTTTATGCATTTCCCTTTATGTTTGTTTGAATGGTATGCCAAACCTGTCAGTAAGTGCTGCCTAAGAGTGCTATGGTACTTAACTATGGAGCAGCTGTAAATGTTTAACAGAGCACTCATTTAAAGAATTCTTTCATCCAGTGTGAATTCTACTGCACTCCTCCCTGATTCTACATAAAGCTGTTCCATTAGAAGTCAAATAAAATATTTGTTTCATGAAAGCCTAAAAATATGAATTTTAGATGAATTTGGCACAAATATATATGCAACAATATTCTACATTCAGATATCTATTTGAATTCAGATTTCTATTTGAGCTTAATGTGTTACCTTTGAAGACTCAGTTATATCTCTGATTTGGTTACTTCTCTCTTTAAAATATTTTTGACTATTATGTTTATTCAAACTGCTCTGAGGATATTTTCCCATATTAGGGTGCTAAAATAAGTATGATATAGGTCTTAAACCCCTCAAAATGTCTATTGTTATAAAATAGCTGTGCACTAAAACTAGTGGTGAAATGTGATTAACTTATTCTGGGGCAATGCTTTTACAAACAGCAGTCTGTATTTGTCCAAAGTGCAACTTTTAAAGTGAAATAGTTATTTCTGTGTATCATTTTCCCCTAATCGAGTGTTATGTGAAAGATACAGATGAGGTAAAGCATCTGAGGCTGAAAAATGTTGGTAATGATAATGTAGAAATAGCAAGTGTATGCATCTCCTTCACAATACACATCTTCTATGTAATTGTTTGGGAAGGATTTTCCTTCATGTGCAGTTGGTACTTGTGAGTATTAATAGCTGTTGAATCTTATTATTTCTTAATTCTGTGAGGGAATTAACTGGGCTATGGTGATGTAGCTGTTTTTGTATCAGTCCTTCAGGGTGGCTTAATTAATTAATATTAGATAATACACTTCTTTTTTTTTTCATTCTGAAAGATATTGAAAGAAGCTGTGAATGCTCCATCCCTGGCGGTGTTCAAGGCCAGGTTGGACAGAGCCTTGGGTGACATGGTTTAGTGTGAGGTGTCCCTGCCCATGGCAGGGGGATAGGAACTAGATGATCTTAAGGTCCTTTCCAATCCTAACTATTCTATGATCTATGATTCTATGATACTGCTATAGATTTTAATTAGGTCTCAGTTCATAAAAGTATATCCATACATGAATGTATGTTACAGCTTGCGTTATACACGTATAAACAAAATCATGTTTCAGAGGTGTTTTATTATCTCAAACACTGGTTTAAAAAAATGTGAAAAGGAACAGTAGCTTTTTCATGCCTGGTGTTAGGGAAATTTTATTTCCTATAGATTAGGGACTTAAAGTTGATTGAATTTAATGTTAATTGAAACAACAACAAAAAAAGATAAAGCACCAATTGTAAGTTGTTTGTTTTTGTTTTTTTTTTTTCCCTGTGAATGAGGTATTTAGAAGCTCTTCATCTCACTGGAATCTGTCTTGTCTAATGAGGTGCAGGCTCACAATGTAGGTTTGCACAGTGGAAAAATTAAGAGGCTCCCACTTTTCCAGCTGCATGCATCATCACAAAACATGTCTGAACTTAATTATCCTTGAAGCCTATTAGCCATTTGTGAAAGTGGTTTGAAAATGGCTAACGGCTTCAATTGTTGGAGAAAGAAGGAGAAAAGGTGAGAAAAAGGGCAAAACCAACTTGCATGTACATGTTCGTGCACATGTGCATGTGTGCAGAAGCGCTGATGTGATTGGATTAATCTCATTTTCTTAAAATATCAGGATGTAAAAAGGGTAGACAAAGAATGGAAAGGGGAAACCAGCAGAGGTCTGGAAGAGGAAATGAGTGGAAAGGGCATGTGGTAAGGTATGTGTGCTATGGAGCTACAGAGGTGTTTTCATGTGGGTGTTGCAAAGGAGGAGAATTACAAGGAAGTTTTGAAAGAAGAACAAGTTACAAGAGAAATTTTGTAAAACAGGTTCCATGAATGGGGAAATGTATATTGTAAAAGGTCTTGGAAGTTACTGAGAGAGGCAAGACAATGGGACAATGAGGTCAATGTTGCAGCAGGAAGTGGGCAACATATGGCCCCAGTCCAAGGTAGTTTTTCAGTGCTTGTTTAACTTAAAAAGCACTGAATTGGAAATGTGTTAAAAATTGCAGTTGTCTCAGGAATTTTTCTTCACTGGAGCCTTAGGAGTTACGGGAGACTTGAAGGTCCAGGGGAGTGTGAAAGATACACCTTTGACAGAAAAGAGTGGAAGTTAGAAGCGGATAGAAATAGCTCAGCCAAGGAAATGATTTTTTAAAACTAGAGAGAAGTGGTCTAATTAAACAAGGAATTCCTTCTACATGGTGTGTTTCTGATGCCTTGAAGAAGAAAGTGTTTTAGCAGCCAATCGAGAAGTTTCAGTGTATGGAAGCTTTATTTGCATTTGTACATATTGTTTCATCTGTTCAGTCAACATATTGTGCTGTATTAAAATTGCAATTAGTGGATATATTATCAGTAAAGAGGGTTTTTTGTCAGACTGGTTTTTCACACTGTTTCTTTCATGAAATCCAATCAGTGATCCCACAGTGAAGTTTCTGTTAATATTTTGGTTGAAACTGCTGGCATGTTGCTAGACAAAGTCTTGCTGGACTTTCACTGTTGAAATTGAGTCTTAAGATGTTATACCACAATGCGTTCTCTTTGGTAGTAAATATTTAAAGAGGCCCTTACTATTTCCCCTGCTGCTTATGCAGTAGTGCTGTATAATTGTGTGTGCAGATTGCCTTCAGGGTAGTGATCTGAACTGGGAAGGAAAGGGAATTGCAATTTTACTGGTCCAATTTGCAGCAATACCCCAGAGAGGCATCAGCAGAAACTGATGTGAGAGGTGGTTTATAAGCTACAGAGACCTCCAGAGAAGGCAGCTCAAGGACCCCTTATGTTTTCTGCAGTAGCAAAGTCTGTATAACATGGACCTTTTCCCTTATCTTTCCAAGTTGTGAAGCACTTTTCAAAATATTACATATTAGTTACCGATTTTTAATAGTCTTCCCCCTCCTCCTGGCGCCCTTGCTGCCTGCTTCATATGCTGTTTTCAGTAAATCTTCACTATGTAAACTTCAATGTAACAAAATGAGTAATGTCTCAATCTCTTGGCCTATTCTTTAATGTCAACAAAGTTTATTTGGGGTGCATTTCTAACGATTTTCACTAAGAACAATGACAGTAAAAATGTCATTGTTTTCCTCATGAGTTGTGAAACCAAACTAAATTGGAAAAGTATGAGGGAAGATGATGCAGTATTAGAAGTCAAAGCCTACCATGCGATTTTCTTTAGAGAAATGCTGGAGGCTTTGAAATGTCAATTAGATTCCAGTTGTGTAATTTGAGGATCAAATTACATTAACACCCATACTTAATGTAAAATAATACTGTTTGCTGCCTTGATTCCATTCATCTTCAATAAAAGTGAGTTCATAAATGAACCGTGACCTTTTTAAATCAAAGTTTCAGGTAGATTTCAGAACCTCAGCAGTTACAATTTTGAAAGGAAAAATATCAGTGGTTTTTGTACATCTTGGCTAATGTAATTTTTTAAACACAATCACGTTTCATAACCAAGCTGTTCATCTGCCTTTTATCCTTTATTATGCTCACATGTCTCCTGAACTTCAGTAATAATCTGTGTGTGTGTGTCTGTGGGTATGCCTGCTGTAGTGTGTACTTAGTGTGCAGTTGCCAAATACTGCATAAAACTTGGACTTTGAATTGTGATGTGTCAAGTAGCTTTTGCAAGGCACCTTTTGGAACTTAACCTGTTGTTGTCTACTAAATCCCACTCTGCTGTTGGTTTTATGTTTCTTAAACTCTGCCTAGCTTCCAATTTCTGTACTTTTGTTTTAAAAAGAATGTACTGCTTTTCTCCCTAAGAAATATGGCCAGAAAGTATATATTTGTTGTACGATGTATTACATCAAATTAAGGCAGCAAACTTGAATATGCACATCAAAGTTCATTCTATCTTACGAGCCATGAGGGCTGGATTAGGAACTCTGGAGAAAAAAGAAAGCGTTAGAACAAGCAGGCAGAGAGAGGAGTTCACATGGGTTTATTAATGGACAGTTCCAAATTTAGTGCAGGACTAAATTTTAGCCTGCACAAAAATTTCAGTAATTCTGCACATGGAAAAGAAACTTAGAAACCTGTTAAGAACCGTAAGAGCTATATCTGTAGTCATCACTTGGACCTGCGTATAACAGGGGTTTTTGTACTGAAAACTTTTCTCTAGGCTTAAATGAGGAAGGCATAAAACCAACCAGTGGTGTAAACCAGACATGTACAAATATGTATGCTGTAATAAGTGATGGAAGAAGGCAGTTGGGGAAGGAACTATTCACCCAGCTTAATTTAAAGGCAATGGCACTTAAAGTATTGTTTAGAGATCTTGGCACACTGCATGATTTATTGTTAGTTTATTCAGACATTATAAGCCTTGTGGTTCTGTGCCACCATTTTCTGTTTTAAATATTTGAAGCAGGTATGTATATTAGGAAGAAATGCCATTTTTGCAATGCTAATAATGCCCATAAAAACCTCATTTGCAACACTGATTGAGTCAAAATCTTGACTCCTCCTGAAGAAAATACCTATCCTGCCTAGTGTTTGGCTCCTTCTAAAATATAGAAAATAGGCCAACTTGAGTTTATAGTTTAACATGGAATCTAAGTACAGGAATCAGATGACGGACAGCCTCATTAACCAAATACGTTTTAACAGTGTGTCTAGAAAGCAAGCATGCTTCTAGGTAGGCAAGCATTTTAAACATTCTAATGTGAAGTTTTATGGTTTAGGATACACGTAGGTGACATCCGCAAATGCTGGATCAACTTTTCATTTCACTAAGCATGTTTGATTGTAGTACAGTGTGGGGGATGTTGGGTTGTGCCTCCAGTTTAGCTTTTGCAGCTGCTACTGAGTATTCCCCCCTTTGGATAAAAATTTTACTTATTCTTAGTCCCTTCAGTACTTTTACCAGATATTAGATCAGGTCCCAAGAATCCCAGTGAATCAGCCAAATGCTTTTTTCATCTGATTCGCATCTGGACACCATTTGTTTCACAAGTGGAAGTGGTGCCTCTGGTTGCCTTTATGAGGGTATTCACAAACAAATGCAGAAGGCAAGGTGGGCTTTTTCCGTGGGAGTAAAGGCAGCCTAAAAGTGAACTGGAAGACTGAGAAATAATCATAGAATTGTTTAGGTTGAAGAAGACCTTTAAGATCATCAAATTCAACCATTAACCCCGCACTGCAAAGTCCACCACTAAACCATGTCCCTGTGTGCCACGTCTAAACAACTGTTAAGTCCCTCCAGGGATGATGACTCAACCACTTCCCTGGGCAGCTTGCTCCAATGCTTGACAAACCTTTCAGTGAAGAAATTTTTCCTAATGTCCAGTTTAACCTACCCTGGCACAACTTGAGGCCATCTCATTTGATCCTATTGCTTGTTACTTGGGAGAATTTCTTAAAGAGGAACTTAAAAAACTTAAAAACTGCAAAACTAAGGAGAGATTAATATTTTCCATGGATATGTATCCTGAATTTAACAATTTTAATAATACATTTTGGGTATTCTTTGTTATTTTAATATCTCTAGATATAATGTGTATTAAGCTCATTGTGCATCAGTGAAGCGAGCATATATATGCTAGAGCCATTCAACATTATTTTTCTTTTTTTTGTTTTAGATCACCTTTTGCTGCTGTCACAGATTACTCAGTAACAAGAAATAATGTCATACAGCTCTGTCTGGAACTAACAACAATAGTACAACAGGTATGAGACCATCTGCTTAGCAATTTATTTTTTCCTAAATTGTAAATGGCTGTTACCTTCTTCACACAATTTTGTTACTCTGTCAATATCATTTTTTAACAAAAGTAAGGGACTATCAGTTTAAGTGCTTTATAAAAATTCTGCTTCCTTGTTTTATAGTACTAGTTTAGGCTGTGCTGTGTATAGGCTTCTGCATGTCTTGGTAGTAAGATTCATCTTGGGTTCTTTAGTTTACTATTGTCACTATAAATTGGTGAAATCTAATTGATAATTTGCATATTTAATTTGTTGTGGTTTTCCATCAATTTTTAATTAACTCTCTGGTTCAAAAGGTCTGTATCTTTCGGACTTTAGTCATCTGCTCTTTAGTACAATTCATATCATCTCTACTCTTGGGCAGATGACACGTCGCCATGAGGCTAGAATATTTTGAATACATTTTTGTGCATCCTACCTTCAAGAAATCCATAAGTACGTTCTGAGAAGCACTTTCTTAATGGGCTTCATTTGGGAATGCAATTTAGAGAACTTTCCCTACCCTTCTGTTTTTATTCTGTAGTTTAGGTCTGTAACTATCTTTGCCTGTTGTTCTGCTGAAACTGAAAAGCCTCTTTAGCCACAAGTTCAAACTAATGTAGGTATGAAATTCTGTATAAATAACCTATAAAATAGTTCAGTTGAGCATCATCGTTTACCCTTATTCATGCGTTTCTGAGACCAGTCTGCTGCTGATAATTGTGAAGGGCCTTGTTACCACTTATACCATCAGTTGACCTTGCGGTGCAGCAGCGCCCATCATGCAGGGAGAAAAGAGTCCAGAAAGGGTTGCCTCTCCTGGTGGTTCAGCAATCGCAGAGGGAAGGGACCACTGCTGCCAAGCAGAAGTTTGCACATGAGAAGTTGGAGCGGAGAGGAAGGGAGAGAGTGGGGTAGGTAGGAGCACTGAGGAGATTTTTTCAGGTTTTCAGAAGCACCCCTCCAAACTGAGCACAGCTACACTTCTCCTGTGGCCTCTTGGCATGACTTTCTATGATGATACTCTCCCTTTTATACAACAAATGCGTATTTCTCTGACCCTTTCATAAACATGTGCAGTTAGATAATTAGTTGGATTTGCTTCCCACCTGAGCTGGAGAAGAGCATTATTGTTAGTCCCATGTTCAAGCTTGGGAAAGGAAAGTTTCTCACTTTTCTATATTATTGTTGTTATTATAGTTATTATTGATTTATTTTACTAATTTATTGTTATTTTCCCTTAGTTATGGGAGGGGGTGGATAGCATGGAAATGGAGCATGGGCTGTTCTCTCCCCACAGGCCACACAGTGAGGGTCCCTGTTTGCTTCCCAAGTCTGAGGGCCAAAGGTCCAATCCTGTCTTTCAGCCACCCTATGCTCCCCACAGGGCTTTTCACTGTCACCCTGCCTCAAAATGGGAAGGAGGTGCCTTTGGTAGTGGCTGTGGAAGAAGAGCCCTGACCTTCATTTTCTTGGCTGCCTATTGCATGATGAGTGTTTTTTGTCTGTTCTCTCATGACTTGTGTCCTTGCTGAGCTTGCCTTGTTAACATGGGGTCATAACCCCAGGAAGAAGAAGGCATCTCTTCTCCATGGCCAAATGGCTCATTTTCCACAGAATTAGCTGTGAATCACTATCTAGATTTTCAATTAAGAGGAAAAGCCACCTGCTCCATTTTAATGTGTCCACTATTTGTGAGAAAGTGGGTAAAATATCAACCGCTGCAGTATGTCCCAGGAATTAGCTCAGTATCAGTTCATTTTCTTTCAAAATCATCCCTGTCTATGATACCGCCAATTCACTATGTATAGGTGAGTATTTTTCTGTGTATATTTTTAGTATGAATGCGAAAAAATTTTATTATTAAATACCTTTGGAGAACAGCAGCTTTGTCTTTGCCAGAACTGACACGATTCCCCAGTCAGGCAGCAGTTCACTACATGAATCCATATTTTGAAATCAAAAAGAACATTTAGGTGCCTAAATTTAAGCATGCTTTGAAATTGAATTGGGCTGTAGTCAGAAGAACAATAGTGAAAAATTCCATTAGTTGTCTCAAACACATGTGGTTTGATCTCTATGTAAAACAAATGCATTCCAACATAGCATTTCAAAATGTCCTCACTGAGCTTTTGTTTTATATGATCACTGAACTCAATTGAATGTTTCAATATCATCTTATCAAGATCTGTCTCAGAATCTGTTTTCTTTTGTATGCAAATTACTTCACTAACTTAAAATGAGTAGTTTAAAATATTTTTTTTTGTTTATGAAAGACCTACATAAGGCAGTGTTACAATTGCTCTTGTAACGCTAGCTAACACTAGATTTTTTTAAAGCTTAATAGTTTATTAAAACCATTAAAACCATGATTTTTATATAGTCTGTCCATTTTCTTGTACATTTGACTTTTTTAAGACAATATTTTCTTTTAATACAATTTAAAAATAGAACTCCACTATCCATCTCAGTAACTGAGCACGAGCAGGATTGGAAAGTGAGGGTTTTTTTTGTTTGGTGGGGGTTATTTTTGTTGGGTTTTTTTCTGGTGTTTAAGTTACAGCCAACATTTAGATTTATTAACTGAAAATGATTCTTTAGTTTAGATGGAGGAAAAAAAAGCTGAAATTTAGCTGTGTTGCTTGAATAATTGTGCACATTTTGAGGCTAATGGCAACATCAGTGTTTCTTCATAGAATTAAATGTTGTTGGGTCATCCTTCTGCCACCCCCACCCCCACCCCCA
>JANHGB010020338.1:0-14140 GCA_026283785.1 Coracopsis vasa
TTTTGTTCGCTGCTGAGAGCGGGAGGGAAGCGGGATTCTTCCCGCGTCCCATCCAGCGGGAAGCGCGCGGCTCATTCCCGCTTCCACCCGCGCTTCCCTGTGTCCATCCCTCCCCTTATCCAGGCCAGGAGCCTGGAGCTTTAGTGCGTTATCCCCTCCTCCGAGCCCCAACAAGTGTTTGCATCCATCCCAAGACTTGGATTGGGCGGGAAGGCTGGAAACACGGGGGGAATGCGACATTCCAGGGAGCGGGATCAGGGATGGATCCTATGGATGGAGCCTGTCCATGGTTTTATCCATGGTTTATCTATGGCTCTTTTTCCCCCCACCAAGAGGCACGAATCCTGCTCAGCTCCCGGGTTTTCCCTGGAAACGAGCATCAGGGATCCCAGGAAGAGCACACGTTGAGATCCCGCTGCATTCCCAGGCTCTTGGGGTGGGTTCTGGTTGTGGAGGTTGGAGCTCGATCCATTCCTTCCCTCTTCCGGAGGCGATGGAGGGTGTGAGGTCTCCATGGCATGGGGTTGGGAAGCATCCCAACAGTGATGGATCCATACAGGAGCAATTCCTCCTGGAATGGTTTGATCACCATTCAACCCAGGTTTGGAATCAGAGGCATTTGGGAACACTGTGGCCTCAAGGAAAAGACCATTCCCATTTTCCTGTATTCCTTAGAGGAGTATTATTCCGGTATCTTGGATACCTCTGGGTGTATGTGTGGTTTGTGTCACCTCAAATGTGGAAGATTACCTCTTCTTTCCAAGCTTTCCATAACAGGGACCGTATTGTCCATCCCAGGGCCTCAAAGGTCTCATTTGGAGGGAATCCCATTCCAAAAGGAAGGATTGGGAATGGTGGGATTTGATGCCGCGCACTGGGATCACTGCTTTGATGCGCCTGTGATGGGAAATGGAGTGAACCTGGTGCTGGTGCTTCCTCCAGCCTCAGGTCCTGGGGCTTCTCCTTCTCTTGTGTTGAGGCTTTGAAGTGGGGCTTTAGGAACACTGGGAATTCCCAGGGAATGCCAGGGGTTGGGATCACCCCGTGTGGCCACAGGGAGAGGGAAACCACAACCTTCATTGGAGAGATTGTTCAAACTGAGGACCAGGAATCGGTCCCATTGCCACCGAGCTGGGCTTTCCTCTCCATTCGACACCCCATTCCCATTCGGCATTCCATTTGGGCAGGATTCCAGGCTGTGGGGCAGGATTTGAGGAGGGGACCCCCCCCCCCCGTTATCCCTTTACTGAGGCCATTGGGATGTGTTTGGCCTCAATTCACTGCATCCCCTTCGGCTCCTCAAGCTGCTGCTTCCACGGCTCTTTACCTGTTGCTTGGCTCTTACCTACAGGAGGAGCTTCCATTGGGATGAGGGAAGGAATCAGGTTCTCCTGTTGCAGCTTCCTCCTCTCTGTGCCCTCTGTCCGCAGCACAAGACCTGCCTAAGGCTCTGTAGAGCAGCACTGATATCATTTCATATCAATTATATAGGGAAACACGGATTTGATTCCATATCAGGGGCCCCTTCTTGTTCAGGAAGGGGCAGTTGTCACCTTTGCTGCTTCAGCGTGGATTGCAGAGCTCACACACACTCTGTGTGCATAGGAATGTGAGCAGGAGCTTGGGAAAACCCACTTTGAATGGGAAAACTGCTTGGGAAGCAGGAGCTAAATGGGAAGGAGAAGGGAACATGGAGCAGTGGAAACTGTTGGGTGGCTGTAACCTCACTGCAGGCACCAGGAGGAGAAACCTGGCTTGGGTGATGGGTTCCTGTTACCATGCAGATTCCCAGTGCCAGGCTGGGCTGGCTTCCCGACATTCCCTAAACCACCTTCCTGTTGCTTCCAGATTACGGGAAACTGGGGTCCTGGTCCTGCCTTTTCAGTGGAAGAATCTAAAGGAGCACATTTGGAACGCTCGGAAGGACGTTCCGAAGGCAAAATGGTAAGAGGGGAGTGGGAAGGTTTGGGATGAAGATTTCCCAAACTCTTTCCAATCATTCCCAAATCCCTTCCTAGCGCCCGATGCGGATCTTCGTCAACGACGACCGGCACGTGATGGCCAAGCACTCGGCCGTGTACCCGACGCAGGAGGAGCTGGAGGCCGTGCAGAACATGGTATCCCACACGGAGCGGGCGCTCAAAGCCGTCTCCGACTGGATCGATGAGCAGGAAAAAGTGAGCGGGGAGCAACCCGAGCCAGAGACCATGGAGACGGCGGCCGAGGAGGAGAACAAGGAAGGGGGGTAAGGAGCATGGGTGGCAGGGAATGGCTGGAGCTAAGGGCACCTCCTTGCATGGATGAGTGCAAATCCACTGGTCGAAGGTGGAAAAGGTGTTTTCCCTCCTTGCGGAATGAAGAGGGATTGAGGCCCCCGGTGTGGAAGCGCTGATTCCCATTTGGGTGTAGTGAACTCCCTCAGTGGGCACCATGCATCCTGCGTGATCCTTCTGGATCTCTCCCTCAGCGTTGTGCTTCCCAGTGGATTCTTCCCATCCCATAACCATCCCCGTGTATCCGCAGGGACCAGAAAGCCACGGAGCAGCTGACCAGGACCCTGCGGGGTGTGATGCGCGTCGGGCTGGTGGCCAAAGGCCTCTTGCTGAAGGGGGACTTGGATCTGGAGCTCGTTCTGCTCTGCAAAGATAAACCCACCACGGAGCTCCTGGAGAAAGTCGCTGACAACCTCGGAGTCCAGCTTGCTGTGAGTGGTGGGATGGGAAGAGGGTTGGAAAGACACTGATGACACTGGGTTGGGAATCTTCATGGGCATGGATCATGGAATGGTTTGGGAAGGGAGCTTAAAGCTCCTCCAGTTCCAACCCCCTGCCACAGGCAGGGAGCAGCTTGCTCCAAGCCCTTGTGTTCAACCTGGCTTTGCATGCTGCCAAGGATGGGACAGTCATCCTCAGGGGTCAATCCAGTTTGTACTGGCATTGCCCTAACTCAAGGGCAGAGCCTTGCCCATGGCCTTGTTGAACTCCATCAGGTTCGCATGGTCCCACTTCTCCAACCTGCCCTGGTCCCTCTGGATATACCATTACCCTGGAATTCCTTTGTTAACCTTCTTTTCAGTAGCTGCATCTCTGGTTTGGGCATTGCCATGGGTTGGAGGTGGTGTTGGGAGGGCACTGGCCAAGAGCCTTCATCCCCTTGGTCAAGAGCCTCCATCCCCTTGACCAAGAGCCTCCGTCCCCTTGCCTAAGAGCCTCCATCCCCTTGGCCAAGAGCCTCCATCCTTGACCAAGCGCCTCCATCCCCTCGCAGGCTATTACTGAAGACAAGTACGAGATAATCCAGTCCGTCGGCGACGCCGCCATCGTCATCAAGAACACGAAGGAGCCTCCGCTGACCCTGACCATCCACTTGACCTCTCCGGTGGTCCGGGAGGAGCTGGAGAAGCAGCTCGCCGGAGGTAGGGCGCTGCCGGCGCCGCACGCTCCCGGTGCCACCTGGGGCGCCGCTGGAGCTCTCTGCCGCTTCAGCCCAAGCGGCGCCGCTCCTGGAGGGCTCAGCTCCACGTTCCCTCCAGGGAATGCGCTTCCGAAGGCGAGCAGCACCTTCCAGGCGGGATTTTGCTCCTTTCCGTTGAGTTTGAGCCTTTCTTTTCCCCCTCACTTTGGGCCTCTTAGTTCTCTAATTGTTCATCTGGTGGTAGTCTCGTTCCATACCCAGCCGGTAGCGGCCTCCACAGGGACAGAAAGACCTAAACCAGCTGCATTTAAGAACCAAAGCTGAACAAAGCACCTCGAAGGCTTCTTGTGAAATGAGTTGCATGTACCTGGATTTGGGTGTTCCACCACGGTTTGTGTTGCAGCAAGAATGAGGGCTGCTCCAGGCCTGCGCCGCCGGCCGCTGGGATCAGCACAAGGCCGGAGCGAGCGCTGCAGAGTTTTGGATAAAGTTAGCTTCCCTATCCACTCTCCCCATTCCCTTTGGAATGGCGAGTCCCAGCCGGGGTTTTCCGTGCTGCTGGAGCGCGGCGTGTGCATTAGCCTTATCTAAAACCCTGGCCTCCAGCGCCGTTTGCGCTCCTCCAAACGGCGTCTCCAGTTTTGCTGCAGCACAGAGCGGGGGGACGGTGTCGTTGTGCTCCATGACGTGTCTCTTTGGGTTTGATTGCTGACCTCGTCTGCCAAAGCCTTCTAGTTTGTCCGTTTTAGGGACGCTGGACCTTTGACCAACAGGACGCTCTCTGTCACGGGCTGGGGCCGGGGCAGCCGAGCCTCACGGGCGGAGGGGTCCCCTCGATCCTCGCACTGCCCCTTTCCCCCCTGTCCCCACAAAGCAAAGCTCTGGATGCGGAGCAGGGGCTCCTTGGAAATTCCCCTTCCATTGCCCATTACGCTCCCACCTCATTCGAGCCACGAAGGATCTGTCCCCCCTCCCACACTCCTCCTCTTCCTCCCAGCCTGGCTGAGCATCGCCCCGCTCTGCAGTTTTAACATGGGAGCAGAGCCGTCCTCCCAAGTGCGGGATCCAACTGAGGATCTAAAGCAGGATCCTTTGGGAGCCCCAACTGCCCGTTAGGAGCTGCCTCGTCCCCTCTCCGCCTGACAGAACCCCCTTGGTCAAACTGTGCCTTGTCTTCTTATTCCATCCACGACTAGAAACGCTATCAGTCACCGACTCCCCGGACGTTCTGGACAGGCAGAAATGCCTTGCTGCCTTGGCGTCACTGCGGCACGCCAAGTGGTTCCAGGTTTGCATTTTGTTCTTCTATTTGTCTTTAAGTTAGCGAGTTTGTAAAGTCTTTAAGGGGCTAACTCTTGTGTTTCTTTTTCCTTTCTTTTATATCTAATACTTTAACATCAGATGGTAGTTAGAGGCGCTGAACGCGGCGCCTGGCGCCGGGGCAGTTGCTAAAGAAGCACTTGAGCGAGTTAAACGTTCGGAAGGAACCTTTGTTTAAAGGGTAGCTGCTGCTTTGTGTTAAGAGTAATGTCACTTTGTCACCTCGCACACCACAGTTACCCTTCCTAGTAAGGTCCCCCCTGGCAAAGCAGCACCACACGAGGGGATGTCAGCCCCGGAGCCTTCGCTCAGGCTGCTTCTGCCTCTGCTTCCGCCTGCAGGCCAGGGCGAACGGGCTCAAGTCGTGCGTCATCGTGATCCGAGTGCTGCGAGACCTCTGCACGCGGGTTCCTACCTGGGCTCCGCTCAGGGGATGGGTGAGTCCCCACGGATGGGGCCGCATCCGGGCGGGTTTGGGCCCACTTGGTTCCCTCTCGCGAGTGAGGGGTTGAGCAGTTATGGCTTTGTGGGTGTTGATCTGTATAGGGAGGGAGAGATTGGTACCTGCTGACCTATAGCTATAGTCACTGGTTCATATGGATTGATACCTATAGTTACAGATTTATATATATTGATACAGTTACAGATTTATACATATTGATAACTATAGTTATAGATTCATAGGTATTGATTGATACCTATAGTTAACAGATTTATACAAATTGATACCTGTAGTTATAGATCCATACGTATTGATTGATACTTATAGTTAACAGATTTATACATATTGATACAGTTACAGGTTTATACATATTGATAGCTATAGTTATAGATTGATATGTGTTGATTGATACCTATAGTTAATTTACACGTATTAATCGATATAGTTACATATTTATATATATTGATATCTATAGTTACAGATCCATACGTATTGATTGATACCTATAGTTATAGATTTATACATATTGATTGATATAGTTACAGGTTTATACATATTGATAGCTATAGTTATGGATTCATACATATTGACTGATACCTATAGTTACAAATCCATACATATTGATTGATACCTATAGTTAGATTTATACGTATTAATTGATAGGTATAGTTACAGATTTATACATATTGATATCTGTAATTACAGATTCATACATATTGATAGATATAGTTACAGATTTATACATATTGCTCTCTATAGTTATAGATTCATACATATTGATTGATACCTATAATTAGATTTATATATATTAATAGATATAGTTACAGATTTATACATAATGATATCTATAGTTACAGATTTGTACATATTGACTTAGTTACAGATTTAGACATATTGATTGATAGCTATAGTTACAGATTCATGTGCATTGATACCTGTAGTTACAGATTTATCCACACTGATACCTGTAGTTACAGATTTAGACATATTGATTGATTGATATAGTTACAGATTCATATGCATTGGTACCTGTAGTTACAGATTTATACACACTGATTGATATCTATAGTTACAGAGTGACACATATTGATTCCTATATGTAGCTAGAATCATTGAATCCCAGGCTGGTTTGGGTTGAGGCTCATCCAGTCCCAACCCCGTGCCATGGGCAGGGACACCTTCCACTAGAGCAGGGTGCTCCAAGTCCAACCTGGCCTTGAACACTGCCAGGGATGGGGCAGCCACAGCTTCTCCAAGTTAGAGGTTGAGATACATAGATACATATATATATATATGTATATGTTGATTTATCATAGCAAGGTTTGGGTTGGAAGGGACCTTAAAGATGTTCCAGCTCCAATGTATGTGGTGTGGCCTGTGTTTCTGCCCTTAAGCTGTGCATGCAGTGTGGATGGCGTGAGTTGTCCTGCCAACTCCTACCCTCTCTGGTGTAAATCACTTCATGGTTGGCGAGTCGGAAGCGGCTCCTGGCCCTAAAGCAGCCACCATTGCTCCTCACCCCTCTCCAAACTTGTCTTTCCAGCCTCTGGAGCTGCTGTGTGAGAAATCCATCGGCACTGCCAACAGGCCGATGGGAGCCGGCGAGGCCCTGCGGAGGGTGCTGGAATGCCTCGCCTCGGGAATCGTCATGCCAGGTTAGGTGCTTCTCTGCATTTCCATTTCAAAGCGGAGCCGAAGCGGAGCGCGGTGGCCTTAGCGCTTGAGCAATCCCTCCTCCTCCGGGCGGGCAGCTTAGATGGGGAGCTCGGCCAGCCCTGCGGTCCCTCGCCGTCACGTAGGGCACGGAGCCATCACCTCGAACCCCCCCCGTAGAGAGGTTCCAGCTTCTGACCTTTGGTTCCTTAAGTGGTGGTGAAGCAGCTCCACTGCGACCTGTGCGTGGTAAATAGCCCAGGCGAGAGTCACAATGTTGGACGTTGGATGGATCGTGTCGGTCCGTGGTCTTGGAGTGTTGATTGATGCCAAGGGAATACTTAGTTTAGTTTCTTTAGAAACACCAGGATAATTCTCTGCATATCTTCCTTGTTTCCTGCCTTCAGATGGTTCTGGTATTTATGATCCTTGTGAAAAAGAAGCCACTGATGCTATTGGGCATCTAGACAGACAACAAAGGGAAGATATCACACAGAGTGCTCAGGTATAGTTTTGACTACAGATGTTACACAAACTTCCTCAGTTCAACTGACTCTCAACTCCCCCGCTGGCTCACGGTAGAGTCGCTGTTAACACTTGTCATCTCTAGTGGAGTAACAGAACTGCTGAGGGGGTCCCACGCCGCTGAGGTATTTGTAGCTTGGCCAACCAGAAGCAAAGTCGCAGGTTCTAAATAGTGACTTGGACCAGGACCCGCCTTTCGGGTCCCAAACCTCCCCAAATCCAGAGAGTCCCTATGTAAACTGCTGAGGATTTCGGTGTAGGGGGGGGTAGACTGTGCTGTGCAGGGAACAGAGACCAGCGCCGCCGCCTGCGCCGCCCAGTAACAGCCCTTTCCCCCTTCTAGCACGCTCTGAGACTTGCTGCTTTTGGCCAACTGCACAAAGTCTTGGGGATGGACCCTCTCCCTTCCAAAATGCCCAAGAAACCAAAGAACGAGAACCCCATTGACTACACTGGTAGGTACCTGCCCCACAAACCCCAGCCCGAGGCGCCTTGCCCAGGCTCCGGTTGGGATTCTGAAGGGGGGGGTTTATTCCCGTTGCCACAGTCCAGATTCCTCCCAGCACCACGTACGCTGTGACCCCCCTGAAGCGCCCCATGGAAGAGGATGGGGAGGAGAAATCACCCAGCAAAAAGAAGAAGAAGATTCAGAAAAAAGGTATTGAGCTAACGAGAGGTAGGTGCAAAGGGGTGCCCAGGGCTGGGGGTGGCGATGGGGGCAGGGGGGAAGGATCCTTCCGGCCTTGGAAGCTGGAAATGGGGGCTCCGGGTGTGTGGAGTTGGGAAGTGAATCCTTAATGGTGTTAGGCTCGAGGGAAGCTCTCACAAGGGGGGGAAGGGAGCAGAATGGGTGTGGGATCAGTTGTTATGGGGGAAGGAGGTGCCAAACAGCCACAAACTCCCCCTTTCCTCTCTGCTCAGAGGAGAAGCTGGAGCCGCCGCAGGCCATGAATGCGCTGATGAAGCTGAACCAGCTCAAACCCGGCCTCCAGTACAAACTGGTCTCTCAAACCGGCCCCGTTCACGCCCCGATCTTCACAATGTCAGTGGAGATCGATGGCAGCACGTTCGAGGCGTCGGGACCTTCCAAGAAGACAGCCAAGCTGCACGTGGCCGTGAAGGTGAGACCCAGAGCCAGGAAAGGCATCACTGGTGGTACCCAACCACGCATGAGGAGCATCACCACCAACAGTCCATCCATGGATCCCTTTGGGTCCCCATGGTCAGTGACCTCCTCTCCAACCCCTTCCCCAGGTGTTACAAGACATGGGTCTGCCCACCGGCGTGGAAGGCAAGGAATCCGGGAAGGGAGACGAGTCCGCCGAGGAGAGCGAACAGAAACCGGTGGTTGTTGCTCCTCCTCCTGTGGTAGAAACAGTCTCGACGCCGGCGGCCGCGTCTCCTCCTTCCGATCAGACCCCAGAGGTGAGCGCGGCCCCGCTGCTCCCATCCCATGGGATGAGGATGGAGGGCATCACGGGAAGTGCCTTTTGCTCTAACCTGGAAAACCCCAGGTTTTCAGGAGGTCAGAACCTCAGGAGAACTTAATCCATGGACTCTTCATTTGGGATAGGACAAGGGGGGATGGGTTCAAACTGAAACAGGGAAGTTCAGGTTGGAGATAAAGGGAAGTTCTGCCCTGTGAGGGTGGTGGGACACTGCAATGGGTTGCCTAAGGAAGTTGTGGATGCTCCATCCATGGCTCTGTTCAAGGCCAGGTTGGATGGAGTTTTGGGTGCCATGGTCTAGCGCGAGGTGTCCCTGCCTATGGAAGGGTTTGGAACTGGATGATCTTCAGGTCCTTTCCAACCCAACCCATTCTATGAGTTCCCAAGGTCTGGCATCAGCTTTGTCCTGTTGGGAGGACAATGGCTCATCCCAGCTTCTCCCCTTGCAGAATGTGAAGCAGCAGGGACCAATCCTGACCAAGCATGGCAAGAACCCAGTGATGGAGCTTAATGAGAAGCGGCGCGGGCTGAAGTACGAGCTGATCTCCGAAACCGGGGGCAGCCACGACAAGCGCTTCGTCATGGAGGTGAGGTGACCCCCATGGGCCTCTCCCATAGGAGCCTAAAACCACACCAGCAGGGAATGGTTTGGGTTGGAAAGGATCTCCCAAGGATCAGGGCAGGGATGTTCCCACCACACTGGGTCGCTCAAAGCCTCATCCCAACCTCTTCAATTGTCCATATCATGGTTCATTGACCCAAGTGGCAGCTCCTGCTGCTGCCCTTCAATGGTTTCATCCCTTTCCAAGGTGGAAGTGGATGGGCAGAAGTTCCAAGGAGCCGGTTCCAATAAGAAGGTGGCGAAAGCCTACGCCGCGCTGGCTGCCTTGGAGAAGCTGTTCCCTGATGCTCCGGTGGCCATTGAGCAAAACAAGAAGAAAAGAGCCCCTGTGCCCACGAGGGGAGGGCCCAAATTCGCCGTCAAGGTCAGTGCATCCATGGCTCCTCACCGAAGTGGTGCCAGCTCCTGCTCCGGGGCTTTAATCCCACTCTGGAATGGGAATGGTTCAAGGTGTGGAGGGGAAGCGGAATCTCCGAGGGCTTGGCAGCACAAACACCATCAGCCTAGAAATGATCCTTGATTCCCTCCCTGTGGCTCCCATCCCCATGGCTGTTGGCTCAGTCCCCTTTGGGTGGTGGCGCTCCCCCCATCCCTTTGGAAGCTCTCTTTTCCCATGGGAAGCCCTGGTGACGTGTGTGTGTCTCCTCCCCACAGCAGCACAACCCCGGCTTCGGAATGGGAGGCCCCATGCACAACGAGGTGCCACCACCACCCAACATGCGCGGCCGCGGGAGAGGCGGCAACATCCGTGGCCGGGGGAGAGGCCGGGGGGGCTTCGGTGGCAACCACGGGGGCTACATGAATGCAGGTGAGACATCAGCCCCGGGATCCACCCCCGGTGGCATTCCAGGGAATCCCAGCCTGCTTTGGGTGGGAAGGGACCTTAAAGCTCATCCATGGCCACGGGCAGGGGCACCTTCCACTTAGAGCAGGATGCTCCGAGCCTTGGGATGGAGCAGTCCTCCTCAAGGCTTTTCCATCCTTGGGATTGCTTCAAGCTCGTTTAGCTCCAGGAGCCTCATTCCCACCTCTCCAGCCTTATTTCCTCACCTCTTCCAGCAACCACAAGGCCTTTTCCCACTTCCATTTCCTTCCTTTGAATCCCTGTCTCTCACCACAGGAGGCGGCTACGGGAGCTATGGTTACGGAGGAGGCAACTCGGCCACCGCTGGCTACAGTAAGTGCCTTTTGCTCTTCCGCCCCGACTTCCCGTTTCCCCCCCAAACTGGGTCTGTTTTCCATGTCTCTGCTTTGGAGCCACGGGAAGCTCTCGGCCACGCTTTGGAATGGGTTTTTTTTTCCCTTTCCCAATTGGACTCAGGGGGAAGGAGCCTTCACTGGGGGGGGACAGGAGCAGAGAGATCTGAACCGCGTCTTCGCCCTCGCGAGCCCGCTCTAATTCCGTGTTCTCTGCTCTGTCTCCCCCTTCTGTAGGTGACTTTTTCACTGACTCCTACGGCTCCCATGACTTTGGGTCTTCCTAAAGCACCTCACCCCCAAATCCGGCCTTTTGCCTCCAATTTGCTCCGACTCCAAAGCCCAAAGGGCCGGGAGCGCTTCCAGGGCTGCCCTGGGCTGCTCCAGGGCCACCGGCGCCCTCGGAGCCGGCAGAACTTGAGGCACTTGGTGTGGTTTTGCTTGGGATTTGCCTTTGAACTTGAGCGTTCCAATGCGCACACTTGGGGATCCGGGGGGGTTGGGGCGCTTGGATGGGGTTTTCCAAGCCGGCTCTGTTCGGCAGCAGGGCCCAAGGCCCATCCTTGCTTTTTATGGAAAGCATTCCATGGTTTTCCCTTTTGTCTTAATTCCCAGTTGGTTTTGTATCAAATTGGAGCCTTTCCCTAAGTGCCAGCCCTCGGGCATGTGCCTGGTCGGGAAGATCGCGTGGGTTAACATGGGATCCTGTAACGCGCTGGCGGCCGGACACGGAGGGGTTGGGAGCATCCAGCGGGATTGTAACCGTGCTTCCCATCCTGATCCAATAAACATCGGGCATTAGGGACTGGCCTGAACGTGTCGGTGACTTTGGCAAAGGAGTCCTTTGTGAACGCCAATAGGAGCGTTTGGAACCAAGCGCCTTCAAAGCACCTAATCCCAGGGAATTCAGCCTCATCGGGATCGGGAATGGCAGGGAGAGAGCTCTGAGCTCCTTTGCTCCTCAAAGGCCCAGGTTCCATCACTGGGATTAGGTGCCAGGCTCTCACTGGGCCTTGGGTTGACCTGGTGGCTCAAGGAGAACCTCGGAGCTCCATAAGGGAAGAAGGTCCAAGGTGTGGGGTGTCAATGGTTCCATACAAGGGAGCGGATCCTCTCCTCAGCTCCTTAAATCCTTGGTGCCGGATGGATCGATTCCTTGCCTTTGATGTGGGGACCTTCACAAACGGTGTCAGAACTTCACCATTAAGGAAGTTAATGGTGTTGGAAGTGTTGGTACAAATGGGAAGATCCCAGTTTCTTGACTGATGAGGTGGATTCCTAGCGCTTCCCGCTTGGAATGACGTGGTGCTGGTTTAACCCCTTGCTCCTGGAAGCAGCCCCATGAGGGCAGGAATGGGACACGTTGTCCATCACCATGGTGCTCTTGGCTGGAGAGAAGAACCTCATCACAGCACAACCACGTATGGAAGAGGGAAGAGCATCTCAGCATCAGACGGGATGCAGGGATGGAATGATCCCGAAAGGAAAAGCCATCCTGGTGTTCCTGCATCTCTGCCGAACTTCCCTGCTCCAAGGTGCAGCTCCACACCAGTGTGGACCCTGCTGCTGGTGCCTTCTACCCCTTGGAAGACGCACGTTGGGTTTCCACCATTGGATCATCTCCACCCAACCCAACATGAAGATGTCCCCAAAGCTCAGCCTGCAAACACCACTGCAAGGCTTTGTCTGTCCCATTCCCATTGGTATAACCCCGGGCTGCGGCGCTGGGAACTGTGGATCCTGTGTGAACCTCAGCACCATTCCCCAGTGCAGGAATGAGCTCCCTCCTGGTTCCCCTGATGGGCCTCAGGGGGTGTTTAAACGCCACGGTTTAAGCTCCGGACACGGTTCCGCTTGCTGGGGCCACTCTTCCCGTGCTGCGGTGCCCCCTCCCGGCATTCCCAACCTTTGGAACCTCCTGGTGCCCTGGGGCTGACGCTGTTCTCTCTGTTTAGGCCAATTCTACAGCAACGGCGGCCACTCCAACTCGGGGAGCGGCGGTGGCGGCGGCTCCAGCTACGGCTCCTACTACCAGGGAGGTGACAACTACAACTCCCCAGTGCCAAAGCATGGGGGGAAGAAGCAGCAGCATGGGGGGCAGCAGAAGCCCTCCTATGGCTCCGGGTACCAGTCCCACCAGGGCCAGCAGCAGCAGTCCTACAACCAGAACCAGTACGGCAACTACGGCCCGCCGCAGGGCAAGCAGAAGGGCTACAACCACGGGCAAGGCAACTACTCCTCCTACTCCAACTCCTACAACTCGCCCGGTGGAGGAGGCTCTGATTACAACTACGAGAGTAAATTCAGTGAGTAGCTGAGGGGGAATCAGTGGGTGATGGGCAGGAGTTGGTCCATGCAGGAATAGCTGTTGGGGATGTAGGGATGGGATGTGAGGATGGTTTGAGAGCAGAGGAGGGAGATCCAGGCTGAAGAGTGGGATGCTGGCAGTGGGATGGTGGGTACCTGAGGCTGGGCTCTGTGGGGATGGTTTGAGAGCAGAGGAAGGAGATCCAGGCTGGAAGTACCAGGGATGAGTGGGATGCTTGCAGTGGGGTGGTGGGTACCCCATGCCTTGGCTCTGAGTGACCTGTGTGGGGTGAAGGTGTCCCCGAGGAGCCTTGAGGCCCCTTTTCCCCCCACATCCTCATTCCATGAGCGTGGATGCTCTGCTCCATTGGATTTAGCTGGAGGAGACCAACAACCGATGGTGATGGGGGCATCTCCTGCTCTGCCCCCCCTCCAGCACCCTCAGCATCACCCCCAGAGCCCCCCCTTTGGTGCTCACCACGCTGCCCCTTCCCTCCCTCGCCAGGTTACGGCAGCAGCGGCCGCGGTGGGAACAACTATTCCGGCGGCGCTTCCTACAACACGGGCTCGCACGGCGGCTACGGGGGGGGCTCGGGGGGCGGAGGCTCCTCCTACCAAGGTAAGCAAGGTCAGTACCATGGCATTCCCGGGATGCTTCCCGCCTCCAGAGCGGTGTCAATGGCACGGGGCGGTATTGAGGGGAACGGTGCCAGAGCTGGGCCCCGCGCTGAGCGAGCATCCTTGTCCTTCCAGGTGGATATTCCTCCCAATCCAACTACAACTCCCCCGGCTCCGGCCAAAATTACAGCGGCCCCCCCAGCTCCTACCAGGCCTCCCAAGGCGGCTACGGCAGGAACGACCACAGCATGAGTTACCAGTACAGATAGAGCCGTGGCGCCGGGCTCCGGTTCCTCCCGCCCTCCGAAGAGTCGTTTTCCCACCTCCTGGAACGAGGAAAAATCCCCTTTTTGCCCCCATTTCCATGTTGCAGTGCTCCTTGTGCTCCCGCCACCGAGGGTCAAGTACCTGGGATTCCATTCTTAGCCGTACTTTGGGCCTCGCTGTATTGAATGGGTTGTTAGTTGCCATTTGTCGGAATAGGGATTATTATTATTATTATTATTAATTATTATTATTATTCTCGGGGGTTTTTTCTTTTGTTCTTGGAGTTCCTCCAAGCCCAGGGTCCCTGTTATCCCATTGGAAAAGGTG
>JANHGB010020345.1:4315-15190 GCA_026283785.1 Coracopsis vasa
AGGCCAGGTTGGACAGAGCCTTGGGTGACATGGTTTAGTGGGAGGTGTCCCTGCCCATGGCAGGGGGGTTGGAACTACCTGATCTTAAGGTCCTTTCCAACCCTAACTATTCTATGATTCTGTGATTGCCAACAGAACCAAAGCTTTTCTTTGGGACATAATAGAGGTGCATACATGTATATATTTTGGAATTTGATTGTTTCGTTAGGGGAATGTTTTCATTTATTTTCAGAGAATGATTTTACATTGTCTAACACACATTTGGATGGGATTTAATATTAGCAAGTACAAGATCTGTCCAGTCCTTCATATCATACCTTCATAGCATCTCAAGTCTCAGCTTGAGGGAACTGGGTGCTTTCGCAGCAGGTAACTGCTGAAGACTTGCTGTAACGTATTAAAGGACTGGAGAGAAACAAACTCTAGAGATTGTGATTTTAAAGAGAGCTCAATCGCTTTTAGTTCTGCTGAGATCTTCCAGGTTCCAAATAGCTACAGGATGTTTTATTTAGAACATTTTAAAAAGCAAGCTTATTTTTGTATAGGAGGAAGAAGAAATTTTAACTTTGCATTGCTCATTGTCTAGTAAACAGGCAAACCGTCTCTATTCTACTCTACTGGGTATTTTGCATGTTTGATATATATATGCGCACACACATATACACCTCTTTATATATTCTCTGTGTGTTACAGGCAATTGTATACATACTTTCTTGCGCTAGGAAACTAAGGGCCTAAGATCTATCACGAGATCAAACACAAAATTTTTTAACCATAAATCCTATAGTACACAATTTATAGAATGCATGAAAATCTAAAAAGCTTTAAAAATTATGCTTAGCCTTTAAACTAAAAGGCTGCTCATTAGTTTCAGAGAAATAATCTGAAAATTATCTTTCAACTGTTTTATTGTATTATACTTGGAATTTTTGCACTTGTCTTTTTCAGTTGCTTCCCTCAAGACTTAGGTTTGTTCCTGTAGTGGTTGTATAATTACCTGCCTTCCCTCTCTTTCATTTTTTTTTTTTTTTTTTTCAAATCACAAAATTTTAACCAGGTGAAGGTTGAGCAAAGCTTCATCCAGGCAGATGTTGCATGAAACCATTCTGCTTGTGTCCCCGGGCAGTTAGTGTCTCTTTAAAAGTGCTTTATGAGTCAGAACCATGCATGTCCTCAAAATACGTGGGAGAGCACATCTCTCAAACTTCTTTTAAGGGGATGTCAGTGGTGTTGAGATTAAAGAAACACTGTACCAAAATACCTGCAGGGGTTTAAAAGCAATTACCTGTGAGTTTACAATAAGCAGAATTAAATTCTTAAGGAGCCAGGCTAGTCTTGCCAAGAGAAAGGGTTGCAGCACAATCCTCTTTATGTAACAGGTCCTAGCTGGTATTCCAAGACAGCACTGGGAACCTGAAGACTTGCTGCTTGCCTTTTTTTGGTATGAAGAAGTGAGGTCTGTGATACAGGAACTCAATGTGGCCATGTCCATAGGAGCAGTAGGGTACATGCCTCAGCACAGCTGGGCATGCTGGCCTGCAGTTATCCAGGCTAGTGATCTGGCATGGAGTTTACCTTTCCATCAGTATAATCAAAATCCTCCCAAGAAAATAAAGGCAGCTGAACAGAAAGAGGGCTGGAGGGCTAGCACACACCTGGATGTCACACATGAACGAGACAGAATAGAAGCAGAGAGCTTAACTGGCTTCAGAACTCGGAAATACTAAGAGATCTGCATTAGGAGTTTCTTATCTTTCTGTTGATGCTTGTAAATACTGAAAACAGTAAAAGATTTTGTAGCCTCTGTGAAACTGCCTAGCAAATTAAACTCACCCTTATTTCTCACAGTCAATGAAAGAGTCCTCTGATTTGACTGTCTTTCATGCAGTAAGCATCTCCTGCTCCCACAAATACTGCAATCCACTGGTAGGTCTGTGCAGTGAACAGCACAAGAGCGCTGGCGGTACTACTCAGAACAGTTCATGTTTGAGTTGATGAAAAGAAGTTGCAGAGGCCAGTGAGGCACTTTCTGTGAACACTAGATTTACTTCAGAAATTATTTATAGCATCTTGTTGAAATGTGTTTCCCTTGTCTCAGTAACTTCCTCTTCTGCCCCAACTACATAAAATTGTAATGTAACACTTCTTGTTTCCAGCTTCACCATAAAGGTATTATGTATGGAAAATGAAACATAGTCTGAAAAGTCAGTATGTTAAGCACAGATTTTTGAGACATTAAAATCTAGCCAATTTGCAGACTGTACAGAAACTTAAAATTGTGCTAAAAGCCAGCAGCGAAAGGACAAACATTTAGTTCTGTGATAACAGTATAGCATTATCTAGCAAAGAAATCCAGTGACTAAAAACCACAGTAAGACAAAAATGGCTATTTGAAAATCTAAATTCACTTTTGGGGAGGTTTCTACTTTTTGCTTTTTGAAACAGAACAGGGCCTTCACATTATCATTGGAAGCAGCCTCCAGGGATACCATAAACTGATCTGTGGATTCCATTTTCCTCTTGCCCTTTCATATGGTGGCCTTCTGGAGCTAGCAGTGTTGTGTTCCAAGTACTGATTTAGTCTTCAGCAAACTGGAGCTGAGTTCAGTAACTAAGTTCTTACAACTAGGACATGGCAGAGTAGTTCCTGCCACTAAATTAATGAAGGATTTTAAAGTAATGTATTATATGTGATATAAAAATAAACAGTTTATTAATTGCAGCATCCATTTCTTTTTAAAATCACTCAAAGAAAAAAAAAAAACACATCATAATCCTAAGTTTTCAATTTCTGTGCAATTTTGTCCTAACAATGCAAAACCATTTTAAAGCAACTTCCAGAATGGAAGCTGGTATCTGAGATAGTTCCGTTAGGGAATGCGTCATGATTTTGGCACTTTGTTGGATTTACTGTATGTTTCTGTTAAAATGGTAAACTATAAAACAACTAATAATGTTCATTTTAAAAGGGATACAGGGTTTTAAGGGATTAGGTGCTTCTGGTTTTCGGTTACTAAATTGAACAATTTTGGCACCTGAAAGCCAATATTCCTTTGCTACCAACAAGAAAACTGACTGTTACAGTTAGTCTGTTCTGAAGAGTATTCCTGCAGTCACAAAGCCTAGAGAGCCTTTCATAAACATATCTGAAAGGTGGGTTGCAGTAGCATGGTTTTATATAAAAGATTAAATTTTTTGAAAGGGGGGAGAGCATATAGAATGCCTTCCTTTTACCTTCCTTTAGAATTCAGTGTTGTCACAATGAATCTTCCCTTTCTGCTTTCCTTCAAATATGCTGTCACTACCTTGTCTGATCTGTTTCTTTTCCCCACATACCAATGTCAGAGAAAATTTAAAGCCTGGCCAGAAACTCCCATTCTGTTTGTGCAATGAGTAGCAGAGCTGACCCTGTTCTTGATTGGTCTTTATGCCATGTCATATGATCAACAGTTCTATGAAGTTTCCTTAACCAGCAAGAATAGCCCCTTCAACTTCTGTAGATTAAGCAAAAGGACAGGGAAGTGGGGCAAGTGGGCTGGGGTCGACTACCAAAAAAACACTGCCAACATGTTAAAGACTTTCTATGTTGCTAGAACTGCGTAGAATGCTATGTTGCACTTTAAAGATGGCTAATGTTTCAAAACAGTCTAGTCCCTTCCTCAAGTCTACCCACTCTTAATTTATTGGTCATCTGGAAACTTAAGCTGTTCCTTTTATAGGCAAAATGGACACTCTTTGGGAAGATTCTACTAAACCCAGTACCTGTCTTCTCCATGTTACATATAATACTTTCAATGCTGCAGGGAAACTGTACTGAAAACAGTGTATGTAAATGTAGGCTAACTTTGTTTACTTACTGTCTGTCAGGATCAATTTGCTAATCTTATTTCCTTTTAGTACTACTTCAGAATACCACTTTTGTGATCTGCTGAGGACAATATCTATAATGTGCCTCTCCACATACAGTATTTCTAGATGATAATTACAAAGATTATGGGTATAGACAAAACTTAGAAATACATTTACATAAAGTAATAGATATTACCAAAATTAGAGCTGAGCCAATTAATCTAAAAATCTGAAAATGTAACAAATTCAAAACCCTAATGAAGACCTTTAAGTTCCTGAGATTTTTCTTTGTCTCAAACTCTTTCCCCTTCACAAAGAACGCAGGAAGGGAAATTATTTAGCTGCACAACACAACAAATTCACTAATATTGTCTGAAAATGTACATGTTTTCTTAAAAGATATTCTTTCTATATCTCTTCCAAGTGAGCAGTTTCTGGTGATGCATAGCAAGACTATAACTGTGTTTATAAAAGCATTTTAGTTTGCATAAAAAGTATAACCACAATGTTCCACCTTTTACTGACCAAGCCAATCTTCCAATAAAAGGTTATCTAGCTTCCAGAGCCCTGAGGAGCTGACCAGTTTCCAGTTAATAAAGCAGATGGCCCAGCCCTAAACTAGTTCTATTTCTAAAATAAATAGTGTTGAAAATTTTTTGCTTCTAGAAGCTTTGTTGGTTTCCTGTCATGCTTACACACATGTTTCTGGGTTAGTTACAACTTCACCATTTTTTTCAGGCTCATCTTTCAGAAACTGTTCCACTTCAATAGAGTCCACCTTGGCATCTTCAGGAGTTTTGTCTTCAGATTTGTTTAATTCCTCTCTTTCTGCTGCTGCTTCTTTTGTGTGTGGTTCTTCTAATTTTTTCTTAATGCAGAAGAAATTTCCCAAGGCCAGTACAAGTGCTGAGGTGGTAACTTCAATTCCAGCAATAATAAAAACAAACATGTACCTCCCTGTTGCATCCAGGAGTTTTCCTGAAAAAAAAATAAAAACAACATTCCAGGTAATTAACAAAAGTGATTATCCTGCAACAAATATTTTTCTGCTTTTTTAAACATCTAAATGACTGTCTAGAAGTACCATCATATCTTTGGCTCAGCAGTAGCAGTCATCTAAACTTGCTATCTAAGCAAGTTTTTTGAAGTAGCATTTTGACAAGTTTATAACAGAATGTATCTCAATAATTAGTTTAACATTCACTGATATTGTCACATCCCAAAACGCAATCCCCTGCACGCACAGAGTCATGCAATTCAAGTGGAATAAAACAAGCCTGGCCTTCATATGCAAGAAATGAAAAGTGCCATGTATTCCAGATCAAAACATGTGCTTCCATGGCTGCAATCCGTATCAGCAGCTTCCTCTTGCTTCCAATCTCATTTCCCTTCATACACAGGCAGTGTACTGTCCGCTTAAAATATAAATCTTATTTAATAGTCAGTCTGGAGTAAATTACTGGTTCCGATGCTTTAGGCAAGTTTAACTTCCATAGGACTTGGTGGATATGAAAGAACAGGAGGGAAGATAAAAAGGATGTGCATCTCCAAATTTGAAGATCAGAGAACATAATGTGTAGTACTGTTCTCTTCCATTAGGGGTTTTGTCACAGTAAAGATACCCAATACTTTTTAGTGTCTGGCATAAACAGTAAACATTTTGACAGTGAATTGGTGGAGTTTGGGTGGGTTTGGTTTTTGGTTTGGTTTTTTTTTTTTTCCCCCCCTCCAGTTCAGGGTCTGTAAAAATTATGTTCTTTGATTAGTAATTAATTTGCAATTTTGAGCTTAAATTAATGAATTTGAGTCTCTTGAAATGTCCCCTTATTCTTGGGATGTGGAACATGAAACAGAAGCAGTCTACCTTCCTTAAAACAGTCACATTTTATAGTCTTCCATGTAAGGGTTGTTTTGGTTTTTTTGGGGTTGGTTTTCTTTGGGGGGGGGCGGGACGAGGGGGTTCCCCTCCTTACATTTTCTTTCCTCCTCCAAATCAACCATGGATATAGAAAATTTATGTTAGTGCTTTCCAAAGACAATTGACAGGTTTCTTATTCTGAATCCCAACTCCAAAGAGATCTGAACTTCACAAAAGTTAATCAGTGTGTGTGTAAAACTCATTAGCCATCTACTAGTAAGAGGTCCAGTGTAGGCTTTCAGTGGAGAATGAGCAGCATCTCTAGATAGCAACTGAACCAGTCCTGAAAGAGAAGGAAAATATTTCATCCCAGCCTGTTTTGGGATGAAATAGGTTGTAACTGCAGAAAGTCTGAAGCATATGCAACACTAGCACAATATGCACTTGTTGAGTGACTCATGTTGTCTTTTTCTCTGCTCCCTTATAATACAATTTATGTAAATGGATACAATACAAATTATTTTGAATTCTGAACTAAATGGAATACTTACCTGCTGATGGTGGACCAATTAGAACAGCCATAGCTTCTGCCAGGAGTACTAAGCCGATAGCACTGGAAAACTTCTGGGTACCCACAATAGCCATGAGAACTTCAAACTGAAGAGCACCTACCATTCCATAAGAAATGCCAAAGAAAATACAAAACACCACCAGGCCACCATAATCAACAGACATAGAACCCATGAGATCTGTAAAGCCATTGAAAATCATAGCGAAACTGAAGAGGTAGACACAGCGTGGTCTAACCCATTTAAGACCAGCTACCATTCCACAAATAGGCCGAGCAAAGATATCAATGAATCCCAGAATAGTTAGAAGAAAAGCTGCTTTGGTGTCTTGATATCCTAAATCCTTGGCATAACTCACAACGAAAACTGGGGGAACAAAGAGGCCAAGCACCATGATAGAGGCTGCTAGTGTGTAGATTACAAAACCACCATCTTTAAAAACACTGAAATCCAGAAGTTTTTTCTTCGCTTTCTTCTCAGCTGGGTCTTTGGTAGCTTCAGGTTTTTTTGGTGGCTCCAAAGGTCTCATTAATGCGCCACATACACAGCAGTTGAGCAGCATCCCACCCAGTATAAGGAATCCTCCTCTCCAGCCATATTCGTGTTGTAGTATCTGCCCCAATGGTGAGAGAGCACAAAGAAACACTGGACTCCCCGCAGCAGATAGCCCATTGGCTAAGGGACGGCGTTTGTCAAAGTAACGGTTTAACATGATGAGTGAAGGCTGAAAGTTTAGTGCCAGTCCCAAACCTGTAACAGAGGGTACATAAAAAATAATACTGGCCTACAATATCAGTATTTAACAAATTGTAATTGCAGTTTTTCTGATTCCTGACTTAAATGCTTTATTTCAAATGGACAAAAGGATTCTAAGAGAGTATTTTCAAAAGCATTCCACTTCCTGATATTCTTGTACTTGATTAGTACTTCTATATCTTCTACACTTCACTGATTACAGCACTGGATATTAAACATACCAGGAAAATTAATATTGATTAAAAGAAAAATGACAAATTTATTCCACATTTATCTGCCATCTTTATAAAAGCTGATTTGGATGATACTGATGATTTAGATAGTTGTCACACAAAACCTCAGCCTAAAGCCAGGACATCAGTTAACTCATTTTCAACCATGCACACTACTTACCAGTAATCACACCTGCAGTTAGATAGATCTGAACAATGCTTGTGCAGAAGGAGGCTATCACCATCCCCATCGAGGCAAAAAGGCCACCCACCAGCATGACAGGGCGACAGCCAAAGCGGTTGACACATACACTACAGAGTGGACCTAGGCAAGAAAAGCAAGTTACAGTTGCAAAGATAAATCAATTTTTGCAACTGATTTTATCTCAGTTTGCATTTCTTCCTTGGTGGACTTAACAGTGTTAGGTTTACGGTTGGAGTCAATGATCTTAAAGGTCTTTTCCAACCTTAATGATTCTGTGGTTCTTTGGATACTTTGTCCCTACTGTCGGCCAGTCTGGAAGAGTGTTCTTTCCTCTGTAGTCAAAGACTTGGTCTTTTTTGTCTTCAGAGTGCCATGCAGTTTTTCCTTTTAATCATCTCTAGTAGCTACTAAGTTACAAAAATCTAATTTTTTGTGCAAGCTGGATGTGCTTCAATAACTTTTGAATTTATGTGATAAATAGTAATTCTTTGGAATGCCTTACTTGCACACAAATAATGATATGTGATCATCATTCATGCTGTAAATGGCTGTATGATTTACAAACATAACTGTATGATGCAGTGTGGTTTCAAAAAGAGAGAACTACCTACCTGTTCCATAAAGCATGGCCAAAAGGATAGAGGAAATCCATGCGGTGTCACTATATCCGATGCCAAATTCCCGGATAAGTTCTTTGAAGAAGACACTAACTGCCTTAGGAAAGGCATAAGAGAATCCTGTGATGATAAAACAGCCAAAAAGGACAGCCCATCCCCAGCCTCCATCAGGGGCTTTAACACCAGATGGACCATCATCAGCTACTACAGCTCCCATGACGAAACTCAAGGGTGTTCCCTGAAAAGCAAAAAGCAATTGCAGTATATAGACATTGGGACAATTATCTAACCAAAATCATCTAAACAAAATAGGCATAAATTGCACTACAGTTAAAGTTAGAAATATAATATTTGAAATACAAATCTTGAAGATGCAGTGCAATTTAAACTTCTCCTTGTTTGAGTTTAGTCCTTAAAAAGCTTGTGTAAAATACATGAGATACACGCAGCTGAGTTTTAAATTAATGTTGCCTCAGAGATCTCTGTGTCAAAACTGGATTTCAACCAAATCAGTACTTTGTAGAAAAAAAGCCATTATAGCAGTTCAGGGATGTATTTTACTTTCACAAACATGTAATAACTTCTGTGTTAAAGCCTGCGGGATTCTTGCTATAAAATCCTTCTATATGAAGCTCTTGGAATATTCACTTGGGAGACTGGGAAGCAAAATCCTGGTGCATCACAAGTATTCTGTGCAACAGTGGACATATCACCCAGGTGTTTTGTTCCCTACTGAAGGCAGAAATACGGTCCTGATGCACCGATATCTTGAAAAGGTAGACAGATCTCTTTGAACTTCTGATAAGCTATTAGTTTTCACACATCATGTAAGCACTTAAGCTGAACTGCAGTGAAAATCTGCACAGGCAGTTTTTTGTCGATGATGGGAGCTAGTAACTGCAGCAGTGCTCAGTATCACTGTCTGCCTGAAGCAAATACTTTCCATTGTGGTTGTTATTACATTATCAGTAACTTTTTTTTTTTTTAACATTTTATTTGATGAATCTTTCACATCTTTCATGTGCAGCCACAAGTGCTTTTGCATCTAAAAAAAAAAAACAAACCCGTCTTTTCTCATGAGAATGTTATGTAGGCAGTGATGCTTCAAAGTTTTAAAACAGATGGGGGAAGACACTGAAAAGGCAGATAAAGTGTACCTGCATGTGAGGAGTGGAGGGAGGTATTGCATCACAGCAATTAGGTTTTTATAGGGTCTGCATATTACAGAAGTCTTTAAAATGTTAAAGTGAGCTTCAAACAAGTTGTATGTTAAATCTTAAATGTACAAAACGTGACTATTTCTTTAAAATGCAATTCATCACTTTTATTGGGTCAATGTTTCTTACAGTAGTGCCTAAAAGAGGAGTGCAAGTACAGTTGCACATCAGAGATGTTCATCACTAAATAATGCTTCAACTTTCAGAAGTCTGCATAGTGACTGTTGTGCATTGGGAATTACGTAGTTCATAAAGCTCCATTTCAGAACCAGACTCCATTTCAGAACCAGACTACATATAGCACAACAATCTAGTTAATGCAGCCTTGTCTAGACAACTGAGCACCAAATGCATGGTTGTCAATAGGCCTATATGGGTGTACTTACTAAGGCAGTTACACCAGCATTCCCACTTCTTGGAAGAAACTTTATCTGCGTGATGCATAAAGAAACCTGGCCGTGACTATAGCTGTTCTATTGCCCTGGGCTGTAGGAGAAGGACAGTAAGCATCCTACTACTGGCTTCACCTCTTGTTTTCTGGAAATCAGGTATAAACAGGGAAAAAAATGGTTTAAGTCTATACAACTAGAACCTAAAATGGTTAAACAAGGAGCAAAACAGAACACCACAATACAACTACACGTCTAGGTGCCTGCTACTAGAGATGGCTGATTTGCTGACTGCTGTGAGAGTTTGTAAAAATGCATAGCTTGTTAGACAGGCAATTTCTGCACCAGGCTTTGGGTTGCTAAATGAAAGTCTTAAGGTGCATCTCTGCCAATCATCGTAACACTAGGATCTGTCCACCCTTCAGAACTGTTTTTCACAGTAACTTCTGCATGACACAAGCTATAAAGCATGTTTCAAAAAATTATTTTTTTAAAGGAATATCCAGACAGCACAAAGTAAATGCACAAAGTGTAATACTTTATGATACTGGTAGCTCTGTAACAGTAATGATAACAGGGAAAATGGAGATTCAAACATCTCAGCACAAGAGTATAAGATCAGGAATAAGATGTAAAACTGAAGGAGTCTGGGAGGCAGGAGCAGTCATCCCACTAGTTCAAATTTTAAGACAGAACATTTCATTTGGAGTGAATGTTTCAAATGCTGTGGGAAGAGTTGTGTGATTTTTAGTCTTTTGTATTAACTGTCTTGGTAGCAACACAAAGTCAGTAATGGTACATGAGCGTTTTGTTGAAAAACAGCAATTTCTGCAGACTGCTCACACAGTGCTGGATAGCAATATTCAACCCTAGAAGAAATGGCTCATGGCATCCACCTCTCTGCTTCTTCCTGTGCACAGGCAGGGAAGGTCTCCTTCACGGAATGTACAGCTAAGATGTTCTAAGGGCAGACTCTGCAGATGCGCAGTGCTGAACCCTGACAGTAAAGTGCATCCAAGCCATCCTAAGTGGCAGGTGGCTTTTGAGACGAGTCATCCTTGAAAGCTACTTGGCAGCACTCTTGCTCCTTACAGACGCGGGCTGTCTGGACCGCTCCAGTGGGGAGGAAGGGAACAAAGCGCGGCCCGGCCCCAGCACCGGATCCCCTCGCGCCGCCGGGCAGGGCCCGCGGCCCCGCGTGAC
>JANHGB010020349.1:0-58669 GCA_026283785.1 Coracopsis vasa
CTTTATTACCTGCGTAGTGGACGTGCTGCTTTGTGGGGGCAAGAGCACCTATCCCTACCCCAAAGAGAGCACGGCCTCCATTAGAGAGAGGGAGGGAAAAATGATATGAAACAGATGCAAATCGATGGCTGCCTGGTGCAAGCCATTTTCTTGTTACAGGGTCATTGGCATTAAACATCAAGACAAAATATCCATGAATATCCCAGGCAAAATGCAATCATCCTTGTTGCAGTTCCTAACACCTGTGCCAGGCTGTGCCATCAGACACATGTGGCAGCAGCTGGAGTGACACCTCACAGCGCTCTGCCCAAGCATCTCTATCTAAGGAGTTATTAAGCACTGCTGCAAATGAGATGATGTTCAAGTACTTCACGTTTTGCTATCCTGCCTTCAATACCTCCCAGATATATTGATCTGTGCACAGTTTGTGCAAGCATAAAATGAGTGTATTCAAACAGGGTCAACATGGAATCCTTACACCAAAAATCAGTAATCACAAGTGATACAGACACTTGCTGGCTATGATAAATGGCATCAAAGTCCAACTTCATTATCATTCCAGTCAAAGGAATCTTTATTTGAGGATGGCACCAAAAGATTTATCTTCGGCTGAGAGCATTCTCCCATTTATTCAGCAGAATTAGCTGATTTACACTGCACGCTCATTCTGAAGTCCAGTAAAGCACTTGGTTATTTGGCTCATTTATATTTGCTTTCCAAAGGTGTGTATTATACTCAAAGATCCTCCTGCTTAATGCTCGGTTGCGTGGTTATTTCAGTATTTATCCTATACGAAGATCTTGTGCCTCATTTTACACCCTTCCCCCCTCCATCTTTTTTTGATAGAGGTTTCGACAGAGATCAAACATTGCACACAACCCTGATCAAAATGTAACAGAAGGACCTCAAAGACAGAAATAAAAAAGCATTGTTTAAACAAATCACTAAGTGATGCTACTATGCAGAAGTTGTGGGGTTTGTTGCTTTTTTCTTTTAGTCTTATTTTTTAAACCTAGAAAAAGCATAAGATACACATGCAATCGTGGTCAAAATTCCATTGAAGCTACATGCCGCAGCAGGATGCCTGTCGGATAGACAATTAAAGTGGCCCAGGAATGACATATCCCCTCTTGCCAACATAATTAAGGTGTATTATTTGTCAGGGAGGTCAACGGTGAACAAATGTCCTAGCAAAGTGAGACTGAAAGACAGGGAAGGAGCAGATAATGAAATTCAGGGATGACAAATGGCTTTGAGCCTGACACTGTGGCATCTGACAGAAAGAGACATCCAGAGAGTCTGAAACTTCTGCTTGTGCTGTACTCTGTGCTGTTTCATTCCAGCCTTTCCATAAAGAAGCCCTTAGCATAACATTTATAAGCTTTCCCTTAGACACAGTAAAAATGGAGATAACAGGTAAGAAAAACGGATGTCACAAATGCACAGTTTAGCCTGCCCTGTGTATTTTTATTTCCCAACCTGAAAAGCCTTCTCTTCATGCACTGAACTAATCTTCATTAATCCTGTATTTTTCAGTGCCTCCTCCTGAGCTCCTTGCCCAGGGAGAGGTTCTGAGTGGACCAGGTGATGCCTGTGGAGAAGCAGGAGCAGCAAAGACGGCTTTGTTCCAGCTTGCAAAGAGAAAGCCGCATCCTCAGCTCACATCCTCAGAATCACCCTGCTTGCCTTGAAGTTGGTTTGTGCTAGATGATGTAGGCCCTGGAGTCTTTCCCCTGACATTTTTTTTCTGTTTCTCCTTTGTCTATACAAAAGTAAAAACTGGCAACCATTTTTTTCTCCTGAAAAAACACACTTATGGACGAACACAAGTGCTTTTTTTTTGCCTACGAATGGCTGAAATTTTTGCCTTCTTCATACCCTCTAAAACTGATTTCTAGCAGTATGCAACCTTAGATGCACTTGCAGACATTGCTAGTTGTTATCTTTGCAATAAAATGTTTATAAGAGGTTGAAGACTGATGCAATTAAATTCCTTGTTCTTACCAAGCTATTATCTTAAAATATTTTACACAGATGTATTAGAGATTGATGAGTACAGCAAAAAAAAAACCAAACTCAAATGTTACATTTGCCTTTCAATTGGCTGTTAATAATTGGTGCTAGCTGTTTTTACCAGATTTCCAACCCTGGCATGCTCCCTACATACGTTTCAGGGTTGACAATTTAAAAAAAACACTTTAATGTCAGTTCTGAAAGAGACATTAGATCTGAGCCCTTCACTTCAGAGAAATTAGGGTCTTTTAAGGTCACTGATTCTAGTTTGGTCAAGGAAATACCCACACATGTGTTTTACAGGTTGGCTATGTATTGGCTCAGCGCTGCACGTATGTTACACTTCCCACGTGTAATCCTGAACTGACATGCAAGGTCTAGGGGTGAAATACTGTCAGAGGGAAAAGAACCCATTCTAGCAGTCCCAACGCCTGTTAAATAGACATATGCTATAATATGGTTGGCAAAATTAATATAACCTGATTACTACTTTTATGACATTTTAGAGATGAAATTACTTCAGTCCATTTTATCATACGATAGAAAATCATAAACAGTATTACAGGAGGCTGAAAATCTCCATATTTATGAATGAGGGATGGATGATTAAGATAAAAGCATCCCTGTTATTGATCACAGGCCTTTCTCATCTATTAAAATAATAAAACTACACAATGCTGCAGCACTTAAAACTCAGCACTTGAAGAAGGTGACCGAATGCAAACACTGGTGTTCATGTCTCCCTGCATGGCAGAGGACTCCAGCTGCTATCCATCCCTTGGTACCAAAACCTGCCGGAAAGCACAGCCACCAGAACTCAGCGTGGACCTAGTTTAGCCCAAATCACAACCTGGCTGTCCTTGCTATTATCTACTGAAACTCAGTGCTAGGCTCAGGAGAGCTCAGGAGGTCTTCACCACATCAAACCCTGCATAAAGCTTGCTGCATGAAGGTAACTCAACACCATAATCATGTGGATTTCCATGGGAACAGATTTTAGTGCAGCAAAATGTGTTCTGTAACATATTTCCTTCAGCAGGATGCCTCAATGGGTGTTTAGGGTCATGACCTTCCTCGGTACTAAGTACCCTAGTCCCACATAGCAGATAGTTCTCATCTAGCAGTCCTGGTTTCATAAGCTTTATGAGCCTCTCTTACCCAATTTTGCAGCACTAATGTGGGACCAACACCATAGTCCCATGGCATCAAGAGCTCCTACTAACATGTTCCAGCACTGAGCTCCAGACACGGCTGGTGGGTTTGTGCACAGAGCTGTTAGCACCCCCAAAACCTACCAGTGACCAGAAACTGGTCTAGCAAAGCACCATTCACAAACTATCAAAATACAGCCCTGTATAAAATATTTTTATTACATATATTATTCTGGTTTTCTTAAGGAAAAAGAAAAAAGGCATTTTTTTCCAAGTAAAAATCACAGGGGTTTTAAGGCAAAAAGTATGACTTTTTGCTTGGCAGATGGTGGAATATCTCAGTCACGCTAGAAAACCACTGCATGCTGGCCTGATATTAGCCTGGATCCAATTAGAAACACTTTTCAGTTTTAACCCAGGTGGAATTGCATGATTATAACAGCAAAATTCTGTGCTTGAAAGGAAATGGAGAAAGTTGTTCTTGCTGAAGAGAGGAATAAAAGCCTCCTCAGTGCTCCACAAAAATCTCACACAAAGCCAGAGAGCAAATCACAGCTCTCAAACTGAAGATCAGTACCAATTTTGTGCGTGATGGTTAGTACCAAGCATTGAGGAGCCATTTGTCTCTCCAGGAGGGGAGAAAGCACACTGGTTTTCCATCAGGGAGAAAGCCAGCTTCTCCAGACCATGATGGACACTGTCTCTACAAAACTGCTCCACCTAAGCGCCTCCCCTTCTCAATGCTTGCCTGTACCCAAACCAACCTTATAAGAGAAGCTTTCCAGTTCAACATGGTTCCTTCCAAGAACTCAGCCAGTCTGCAACAGTTTGAGTAAGGGGAATACAAGCAGTTGCTCAAAGCCACCCTCTATAACACCAAAAAGAAAGCAGTCATGGACACTGTGCAACACCCAAGCTCAGGAGCAGCACACACAGCCATCACTCTGTCTGTGTATATACAACACCGACAGCTCCAGGTCCTCATGTGGGTCCCAGGGGACCCTGACAGTGCCAATGGTTAGATGGTAATGACTTTCTTCGGCAGGTGCCTAAATCCTGCCGTCCTTAAATGCTTTCAACAGAGGTGCCTTCACAAACTGGGGTAAAAAGCCTGAAACTCCATCTTAGACATTATTTCTTCTGAATTAAAAAAATAATACACTCACATATGCCTAATTACACTGTAAATTTTCTTTAAACTTCTTTGAAAGCCACGAGAAAAATAAATTGCATTCATCCCCATGTGTATGCAAAACATCTACAAAAAAAAGGTGCAGTGCTCTAGAACCTTTCTGTCTTTTGCTTTCAAGACACAAAGATGATTTCAAGAACTTTCCCAAATGTAAGCTTTCTTTATTTAATGAAAATTATGATGCTAACAACCGTGGAATGTATGAAGCAACAACAGAGGTACCAAGTACGGTGACATTTGTGATAAAATTAAGGAAGGTGGCAATACAATACAGGAAAATGCTCTATTCCACCCTCTGATTCCTAGTTCCTATTTTGCTCATATAGTATTAAAGAAGAAAAATACTTTAATTTTTCTGCATCAGAATCCTGCCATGTCCATGTCTAAAACTGTCATACAGTTACAGGATTCGATCTGTAGAATCTGAATTAACAGATAACTATATTAAGACATTATTCCATAGCATAAACTACAAACTAAACCAAGTTTTTAAGGGTTAACAGCTAAGGGATACAGACAGCTTATTTTTAATTACTTGGTGCAAACTTTTTTAATTCTTTTCCTGGCTGCCTTTTCCAGGTCACACTCAGAAGCAGATATACCAAAATACTCTACCATGTGTCTGACCCAAACACGAGGAGGACAAGAACCTTCACAACAGAAAAGGAAAGGAAAAGATAAAAAGAAAAATCAAAGTTTGTAAGTTTATCCTCAGAAGATATGCAGACCCATATTAGAAATGCAGGAGGTTGAGATAGTTTGGATAAGTGCCCAAACTTCTGAGAGTTTAATCAAAACTAAACCAACCAATCCTCTTCCCCTTTTGAGATTTGCCCAGCAACAACTACGATCAGTTTTAAAAACCACAAGTACTTAATAAAAACTAGAATATTATAAATCTTCTGCCACATGAAGCTAATAAAAATAAATAATAATAATAAATTTTAATGTTTAAGGCACCCAGACCCAAAGGCACTAACCTGTATTTGTGCCTCAAGTCAATGATATTAATAGTTCTAGAAATATTTTAATAAATGTAGTTTTTGCAAAAAGGGTTGGTTTTTTTTGTTCTATGTACTTGCCAGGTTTTAAACTGATTATATTGACTGCGCTAGGACTTGTAATAAGATTGTTTAAGACATTATTCCATTTACATGTTCATTTGACATTATTAAATCTCTATTTGTTTCTATCACAGAGGATTTAGGAATATGTTCCAGAAAGGATACTGTTGGCCATAGGGTCCATCATCAACCTCGTTCTTTCCAGTTCTATATTAAAGTTAACAGTATCGATGCTGGCTCGCATCAACTGTTCAGCCTGTGATGCCTACAGCCAAACAGCCCCAGACATCTCTTTTGGATCACGAGAGGTCATTTATTTTGCTAGCCCCGGAAGTGGTACTTTTGGTTTCTCACTGCCTCATCCCATTTATTTTACACGTTCATTAAAATGCAGCCTATTCCATAACACTGTGGTTGCTACCATCCCAAATCTAGTGGGCGTATAACATTTCTACATCACTATAGAAAACATTCATTTTTAAGGGAAAATGTTTGGTTTAGCTGGTCTGGTTCTAGCAGGAGAGGCAGAAGTAAAATGTCAGTCATCACTGAAAGATTTGGAGATGATGGCTAATTGCCCTGTGATTTCAGTGCCACGATCCCACAGGTAGCAGATTGTCCCTGAGACCCAAATCTGAGCTTTTTTTTCCTACATCTATTCAAGAAAAATTCCCATATAAATCTTCCAGTGGCTTTTGCCAGCAGTAAGGATAAGCGAAAGCTTAGCAAAAATATTTTAATTGCTCCAGTTAATAAAAATAATGCACTACTGAGTGGTGTGTATTAATGTTTAGGAAATGCACTGCTGTGCTTTTCATCCTTGGGCTGGGTCACGGCATCCTAGTGAAAGTGGCAGATAGTGTGTTTTCACTCAGCATCATTCATTTCTGAAAACAAAAAGCAAAAGCAAACACACATGCAAAAAAAAAAAAAAAGAAAAAAAGAGAAAAAAACAACGAAATCCTATTTTGGAAATATGTTGGAGCATTTCTAGAAATCGTTGAAACTGTTTTCATAATGCTTCCACTTGTAAGGCCAAATGCCTTAATTACCATGAGACCAACTAGCTACAGAGGGCTCAGAAAGATCCATAAAGACATTTTAGAGTGGCTTAAAATAGCTTTTCCTCCTCCTAAAAATAGAACAATGTACAGAGAAAATACTTAGACCCCTTTTCAAGGCGACTGAGAAGTGTGAGGCCAGCCCCAGGGAGGAGGCAAGAATCTCCCAGCCCCACAGCATTCTCCACCACTGTTCTCCCAGGCCAGGACACTCTGCCAAAAGCATGATGCTGTCTTGTATCAAAACCCATTTCTAGCCTGTACGGAGTCTGACCAGCCTTGGGTCTTGAGCCAAAATGATTTTTTGGGAGGAAATTCCACATTTGGGAGGGAAAGGATGAAGCATTTAAAAAGGTCAGCTTGCCAGCACAAAACAAAAAAAAAAGGCTGTTATAGGAATAAAGGGGAGGAAAACATTTCCTGGGTCACTGAGTTTCGTCCAGCGCTACCAGAAGGAACTAATTCATATTATCGTCTTTCACAAACCAACCCAGCTCTTGCAACAGGCAGAAATGTTGGGATCCACCATGGAAACAGAGCATGAGCCCCTGCAACAGCCAGCAGTGCCTCTGCAGCTCCCATTCCCCACTGCTGCAACCTTTGCAGAGGTGCAAAGAGCAATGTAACAAAATATGTGCTTAACCCAGAAGTCACATTCTCTTTTTCTTTTTTCTTCCTTTTATTCCCACAAAGCATCTGCTGCTGGGGCGGCCCCTCTACAGCACCATTTCATTAGTTCAAAAGCAGAGGTAAGACCTGGTTAAAAACCCAAAGTCTCCTGTCCAGTGGGGACGAGCCTTCAGCTCTGGGACTGAGGACCCAGAAACTGCCACCATAAAAGGAGACTTGCATCTTCTCCTGCAAAAAGACAGGCTTCGGCATAATCTCAACACTGATGACTTATTGAGATAGGGCAAGTCCCTCAACTTCCTGCCTCAGTTTTCCAGTCTGTAGTATGAACACTATTATCTACCCATCCTTGTAAAAGGCTTTGTCATCTATAGATGTACACACCCACTGGGACAGTTCTGACACTAATTTTTGCTTCGTATCAGATTATGTGATCATTATTAACCTCCCAGCTTTCAGTACTGAAGGGTCAAATCCATCTCAGTTTAGCAGACAAAGCTCTACCGATTTCACTTAAGTCACAACTGCTCACTCCAGGACTGGATTTAGTCCTGGGCGTTTTTCAATTTAAAATACACTGGCAAGGCAAAGCCACTGTTCCTTCCAGGGGTGCTCTGATTTCATTTACAAGTATTTGCGCTGGCAAGTCCTATATAATGTTCAGATGCAATTGTGCCTGAGTATTAAATACAATGGGTTAGATGTTATGAATAGGAAAATGAGATAACTTGGTAAAGGAGGCTTGACAGCAAAAGTGAAAGAATGAAGATTCAACTTAAGCTGCTGAAAGCCTAACAAGATAAAGACAGGCAGGGGAGAGTTCCCTTAAATGTGATGAAAATAAGGCCTGAAGGGGTGGAATGATAGAGAGGCTGAGGAGTACATGCTTCAAGACAGAAGATGAATGTGCCCAACATGACAGTAACATGTAGCTAAATTAATCAAAGCACCCACAGCACTAAACAGAGCCAAAACATATAGATTTATGCAGAAATCCAAGAATAGCAGATGCGAGACACACGGAAAGGATGCATCTTCTCTATCTAAATTAATTTTGCATATTTTTCATTGTTTGCTTTAATCATTCTGTTTCACCAGAAAAATTATAAACCTCTCTTTTATATTTTAAATGCGTGCTGCCTGCTTCAGCGTTGATCCCACAGTTCCCACAGCACACGCTATTACATCTCCCCATTAAAGACATCACGGCATATGCCATATATCCTGAAGCTAAATTACCAGGAAAAGTTTCCTAAAAATCACAGCAGCTCACAGCCGTGTGACAAAAACAAACTGTTACAACCACTAATATTTCACCCTGAAAGCATAATTTTAAGTTAATTCCATTTCTATGATTCGCACTGGATTTACAGCTTTTCTAGAGCCCTGAGTTTTCGCTAGGCAGACACAGCCTGGCTCACAGCCTCTCTGCTCACCGTCCACTGACTCCCCATGCTGCTGCAGTGCCCCCAGCTTCTCCAGGGACTTCTCCAAAGGGTTCTTTGCTCCCACAGCCTTTGCAGAGGTTGGGACTTTGACTTCTAGACCCTCTCAACTGTGAAAGGGCAAGCTGTAAATTTGGGATCATTGCCCCCTGACTTGTGTTTTAATCAGTGGCTGCCTGTCTTGCTCAGAAGGTAAACTCCCAATCAAGGCAGCTGCTAGAGATTAAGTTCAGATCAGATCCTGATCTGACTTGCACTTAGAGTGCAAATTTCAGCGTCAGAGCTGGAGAGGGTGATGCCCTGATGCATCCCACCTTCCCAGAGAACAGCTGCGTGACATGGCGCTTGGAGTAGAGGGGCTCTCCTGGTTCATAGCCCAGCTCCTGCTCCTGGATGAGCAGTGCCTTCCCAGGCTTTGTCTGACATGCAAGAGGCTTAGGTCAGTTTTGTTCCAAGAGCCAGGCCTCACTCCTCCTCCCTATCCCATTCCAACCCCAGACCTCTCAGTGGAAGGTGATGAGGATTAGAGGTTTGAATTCTTTTCTTTATTTTTTACTTTTTTTTTAAAGAGCTTCTGGATCCCAACATTATTTTTCTGTCTGCAAGAGATTAGGCAAGTGAACATGAAGGATGACAGGAAGAAGGACTCAGTCCTACCATCCGGAAGCAGGTTTCTGGGAGGACCAACTTTCACCTTACTTTGTTGTTATGAACAGATTGAGCTTTTTCTGTGTCCCTTAGTTCAGAGAAGTCAGTTAGCTAATGCAGAGCAGGAAGCAAACTCAGCCCAAATAACACCAAACCACCAACACACACTTTATTTGCTTATAGGAAGGTTTACAAGATGCAAAGTGAGTGAGAAAGACGGACATTGCCTGGCACTAACACTCCCTCTATTGGAAAAAGAGTACTTTCCTAGGAATGTACATTAAATTCCCTAAAACAATGCAAAATAAAGTGATCAGCATGCAAACAAAAAAGCCTCTTAACTTAGTGGAAAAGGGGCTGGGCAACCAGGGTATTATTTCTACTTCGTAGAGAGAAAGGTAAAGGAGTATGCTACAAAAGTAAAACATGCTTTAAAAGCCCCCATGCTGGATAAAATTTAAACTTGCAAAAAACAGATGCCATTATACAAATATTCGATTTATTTACAGTCCACTGCGTGGTCTCCATTCTCCATGCCCTGGAATGACACTCAGCAGCGCCATGGACAATTAGCACAGGTAGCTCCTGCAGCTTACCAAATACATGATTTTCTAAACAGATGGGCTCCTTTAGCCTTCTGCTGCCCCTAACGGAAAACAAGGCTATGGTGACACAGCACAAACGTCCTCCATCAGACATCATTTCTATGCTCCCGAAATAGATTTGCATCACTTTTTTTCACCAGCCAGCTCCAAAAACAATCTTGGTTGAGAATATAGTGTCTGAGTTGGCTAAAAGAGAAGGCTCCCAAAGCTGGGAATTGATTTGTCTCAGACATTTTTCTCACAGAGATAAGAGAAACTTTTCAAGCAGCCTGGATCCAGCAGAGGAGGCCATGCTTCTTTTCACCTTGCACTCCCCTCCGCATTTTTGGGCACATTTAAAGCAATCTGCCAGGAAAGATGGCATTAGCAGGTAACTTTGAGAGCCAGAGCTCCAGTCTTAAAATATGCAGCTAAAACGCAGCAAAATGCTTCATGCCTGGTCACACTCTGCATCACTACTGGCATTGGGAAGGCTTCAGGATGCACTTCCCACCTTCGGATGCTGACAGCTGTAAAAGCCAACTCTGAGCATTTAACATGAGTTTAACAGGTTTAATCCTGTTTCCCCACATTAAGCATGGATGCATACACTGGAAGAACAAGAGATTAGCACATGGTGCTCACTGGAGGAGAGACATCCACAAGGCAGAAGTATTAAGTGGGGATTATTAACTATTAGCTCCATCCAGAAAAAGCAATCCATTACAGTTTTTCCAGTAGGGACTATGAAGATCTCAGCCCCTCTTTATATGACACCCATAACAGAGAGAGGGTTGGAGGAACCCGACTATGGGGAGAATGTTCAAAACCTGAAGTAAATTTAAGCAAAAATGCAATTTAAAAAAAAAATATTTAGTAATATGGGGTTGGATTTCTAAAGAAAGGATACAAAACAAGAATTTTGTCAAAGGCAGGACTCGAAACCTACCTGCAAGATCTTTGCAAATCTTTTCTTACACATCTATTAAAAGTCAAGGTGGATCACAAAACATATGAAGGATACTACAGTTTTTTAAAAGATATTTTTTAATTTTCTTTTGAAAGACTGAACTTTTCAAAAACACTGGAAGAAAATTCCTTGGTTTCTATTGAGAATAAAATTAGATTCTTGAAGGAACAACATTGCCATTTTTCAGTTATCTCTGCAAACAATTTTTAAATACCTTTGTACTGAAAAACATCAGGCTTAACCCAGGTATTGCCATATCTGAGCAGGATGACCATGAGAAGGAGAGCTGCCTGGCTCTTGCAAATAGAAGCAGACAAAGCTCTAGAGAAAATTAAGGCAAGAATTTGCCCAGGAGAACAGGTCAGCTGAACTCAAGTAGAGCTCTTCTCACTAAAATCTACAGATTGCAAATTATAATTTAAAACCACATTACTTTATTCTTTAGCAATATAATGATTTGTACCTCAATTCCCTTCAAGCCCGTCACGAAGCCTTGTTCTGTTCAACCTATGAGATGTGATAGTAACATAGGACAAGGCAGAACAGATGAAAGTTAAATTGATCACACCTTTTTTTTTGGTGAATATATATATTCTTTCACTCCAGGCCTCACATAAAGCAGCACTGCTACTATTGGGTTTTTCTGAGACTCCAAAATAAATACACATCCAGAAGAGTTATTCTCATATTTCCAGCTACAGCAGAGGCATCCAGGGTTTTGCTTCTTCTACCTTGGATGTACTTGCCTGTGTTGATTCAGAAGCAGACTAAGGTATAGGACCTTAAATTCTGTATGACTCTTTGTAATGTAATGAACACCAGCAGACTTTAAATCTCACGTATCTCATGGGTGCATTTTATTGCATTACATGGCAAAAATCCAAGAAAAAATTTGCAGGGAGAAAAAAAAAATCAAAAAATGAAAAATACATTGCTACTGAATTTTCCAATAGTATCACAGGAATGTGATCTCCCCTTAATATACATACTGATGATCTATTTGGAATTTTTATCCACAGCTATGAAGTAAAAGAAAATGTTATTCCCTCAGAGACCAATTTTCATCTTGCTCTGGAATTCTCATTTAAACATCTCAGAGAACACTTTGCCTTCTCTAGATATTAACTACTATTTGTCTCTGGCTCAAGGCTCATGTCTGTTACCGTATGAGCTACATGGAAACAAATTCCTAATCATATTTCTGACAAGAGTCCTCACAATCTAGTTGGCTGCCATCATCCCATTTCCAGTATTTCACTAGTAAAAACGCAGGAAAGGTTGAGTCTCCTTTTACCCAGCATGTGTAACTCCCATTAATGGCAGTTACCATATGTGTGCAGATCAAGAAAATATATTGCTTAAGGAGGTGAACCACACAGCAAGTGCTGCTGCCACGGCTCACTTTCAGATTCCAGAATGTAGATATATGGTGAAGAGTTTGTAACAGTTGAAACAAATGCCTGTATCCTCCTCTTATGCCAACATTCATAAGGATAAGCTAGGCTGAAGTCAGGCTGGGGATCCAGGGGCAACACACAAGTGAGGCAAAGGCCTGGAAAGCATCACCTGGTTTTACAAAACAAATAGCTCTGATGCTAATAGCCACAATTCAGAAATCCTCAGAGCTTTTCACTGCTGTGAAGAGCAGCACTGCCAATGATGAGATCTTTAACCCATTTATTCCTACTTAACGTGGTACCTAAGCACACTGGTGTTTCAGGTTTGGTTTTCCATTGCCTTGTACCCTGCGTAGGCCATTATATCTGTGCACACTGGGTGACATCCTGATCTGGCAGCATTTAATATATGTGCCTTTTCCTTGTGTGCTTATGTGCAAATGACCACAGTCAAGTCCATATTTATACTGAATTAGATATTACAAATGTCCAAGATCAAGCCACAGCAATTATTTTAATGATTTTATCAGCTCCTTTTACCTACATTTTCATGAATCCCCCACAGGATGTTTTTAGATACGGAACTATATCAAATCAGTGGCATGGTGCAGGTGATAAACTAGATGATAGACAGCTACCAGGAGATGATAACTTGGTGTTTAGTGTAGGAATAGCTAAATCAATGGATGTGAAGAAATTTAAATCCAGATCGTCTTGTTTCAGCTAACCACAGAATGAGTTTTATGTTCTATTCATCACACTGAAGATGCCTACTTTTTTTTCACAACATCTGTAATTTGTCTGTTAAATGGGGTCCATGCTTTTGCTAAGTTGTACAGACGACACGCATAATCCAGATTTGCAGAACAAAACTAACGTGCCAAATTCTTAATCTACTCAGGAGACATCACAGTACTACAGTTGTTGACTTTAAAAAAAAAATTAAGGTAGCTGAGACTAGAGCAAACCTTGTCTGTATTCGTACACAAAAAAGTGACACCAGAGCAACAGCTTAAAAAAATCAACTGCAAAGACCACAACTGCTGTAAGTCAGCACAGCACCACTTAGCTGACTGCAGCAGTTCCTATCAAAAGAGCAGAGATCTGCCCTAATAACAGTATTATTGATCTTTTCTTTAAAACACACACTCCTATATACACAAGATATTCAACATGTCCATCCTCTAGGATTATTATAGAGCCATAAGCAACAGCAATAATTATAGTTTCTATTTAAGAGATGCAAATCAATATTAATTAAAATTAGACAACTGTTTGTGAGGTAAGGGGGCCTTGTACTCAAAGGGCACAGTGGCCATTAAATATATTAAGACTTATTACTTAAAAGATTTTAGAAAAAGTCAATGCATTGTGTGTCCTAAGGGACAGTTCAATGCCTCAGTAATGTTGTACAACATTTAACTATAGGTGCCACAATCAAAGGCAAACACAATTAAGTATCAAACGGTTAAATGTTATGTGTCACTCTCTAAAGAATCCATATTGAAATGCTTAATTAAACTTTTCTAAAAAAAAAAAAAAAAGGAAAAAAGAATTCCATAGCACGGGCCAGCACCAAACGAGCATTTATTTACTTCATATTAAATAACCTGCATATTAAGTTGCCTGTGTTTCTGCTGTTCATTATCATGAAGGCAGCATTTGCATTTCTTGATAGACTATTCCTGTTTCCTTCCCCTTTTTTTCTTGTCTTATATCAGTCAGTGGAAAGAGTGCCACCACAGGCCATCATTAACCTTCCAAATCTGCCTCAAAACAAATAGTACAAGAGCTCACTAATTTGAAGATCAAAAAGCCACTTGTCCATTATATAATTGGAATGAAAGGCAAAATGTTGCAGTTCTGAAGAGCACAGTAATTACTAGCTGTTAATTGCTCTCTCGTGGTGGCTCACTTTTAATTAAAAAGAACAGCTCGTCGCAGGCCGATAAGCAATGGTGGAGACCACTGGTTTAATCAACAAAGCAGAAAAATTTGTTTCTGCCGCAGCCAACAACAGCTTGAGAAATCTTCAGATGTCCAATTGAGATTAAAAACTGTCTATTTAGTGCAGTCAGATTTTATTTTAACCAAGGAAATTACTATTTGAAGTCTTCCAATGTGAGTGTCCCCACCACATCCCTGCTGGTGCTGCAGGGACTAATCACTGGCTTGTGGTTGTGATCATTCAAGTAAAGAAATTTAGCTACTTTCCTCTTGACTCCATCATTCTTGGGTAATTGGCCTGTCTGAGGTGAGCAGTCATGTTGGGTTTTTTTTTTAAGAAAATGCTTTAAAGTATGGAAGGCCCACAGACTGTGCATTTAATTACTGTTCATATTTCATGCAGTCAAACAGAATTTCATTTAAAAAGAAAATGATTTAGCTACCAAAACCCAACACACCCTCCCCCCCCCAAAAAAACCCCTTCTGTTCACTGTGCTGGGTATTTTGTTCCTTCTTCCTTTGGCAGTTGTATTTACATGCCAAAAATATATTCAAACTTCAGAGTTAATTCTTTCAGAGCTTTCTGTCTTTAACTCTTTCATCTAATGACAGTCATCTTTAAGGGAAACCCCGCTGTATGTTGCAGTAAAGGTTTATTTAGTTAAGTAGGTTAGGTAGGTTAAGTGGAACCGTTTTACCCTGGTTTGCCTCATCTCTCTCTAGCCATGTGCCAGTTTGTATCTCTCAGCAGCTTTCGTCCATCCTCCCGTTCTCTCCTGCCCTAGTCTGCTCCCAGAGGCATTGTACTTAGCCCTTTGCTTTCTTGTATTTATTTGCTCCCGTTGAGTGAAGGGCTCTGCCTCATATTGCGCTCTGCAGACGAGACACACATGTACATAAAACCAAACCTGGCAAACCTTCTAACGCCGCCGAGCTCCCTGCCTGTCTTACTAGCACTGGGATATGGATGTCTGACAACTATGTACAATCTAATATAGGAAAAAAAGGTATTTCCATTTAAAAGGCTCTAGGCGTTATTGTTCTTTTCTACCTTATTCCCATTAACATCTGGAAATAAATGTCACTATCTGCAGCTATAAGCAGCTTTGGATTACTGGTCAAGTTAAGGTTGAACTTTGAGACATATGTCTGAGCTGAGTAAACTGTGACTCTCCAGGCTGCCAAAGAAAGAGTATTTTTCTGTTTTCCTTCTCATATTGAGGAAAAAAAAAATTCATTTGTCTCTTTACATACCCACTCAGGGAAATATATATCCAATTATTTTTTTTAGTCTCTGTAGGCTGCTGGGAATCACTTCTTTTCCCAGAGAACAGGTGGATTTCTGGTTAGTATTTCTTTTATTTTCAAGGCTTCCTTCTTGGACAAACCAAAAAAATGAGGGAAAATGTTACCAGAGCCCTTTTTTTCTCCTAGTTCCCCTAAAAGTTGCCGTTACTTGGATGTACAGCCACTCCCAACACAGTGTCCACCTTCTCATCTTCCTCCCAACAGAGAAGAGATCTTGGGCTGGAGGTATCAGGAATCCCCCTCCTATTGTTTACTGCTCCTTGGAGCAAAGTAGAACAAGAATTTGACTATCAATTTCAATAGCAGCATGATCTGGCCCCTCCAGCCCTAAATTACAGGTTTTAAATGAAAGTTTTGTGCTTGGATGTTGTGAAGGATGTTATGTTGGGAAACTGCCATAGTGTTATTTGAATTTCCAAAGCATCTGCTCTATATATCTAAGGCAGACCTTGTCATATGCCTTTTCATATATTCACTGATTCATGTTCATGGGCATCTTTTCATTTTTCACATAAAAATGGCAATTTTGAAATTCCTAATGAATATGGAATCCAGTGTGTTGCATGAAATTCTAAGGGAATAAACCTGAAGTATGAGTGTGATCAGTACAGTCCTTTAGCTAATTTAAAACCTACAAGAAAAACATACCAGAATGTTTTCAAGCACATGTAAGCCAAAAAAATGAGAATGCATACATTTTCTTAAATCAGTGTCACCCACAAATATTTATCTAACTTTAAGGTAAAAATGGACAAACATTTGTCAGTCTGTAAAAAATGGAAAATACAAGGTATATACTTGGAAACATACTTGCTTGGTTTAGGTAATGAAAAATAAAAACACTTTAAAGTCAAATTTCTTCCTCATCCATGGATAACCAACCAGTGGGCAAACAAAACTGGATACTCAGTTTCAGTCTTACTTTCAGTGAGTTCTACTACTCAGTTATTTATGCACCAGTTAAGGGCTAAAAAATGAGCTATAAATCCTGATCATGTTATTAAAAAAATAATAATTAAAAAAACCCTGAAAGCATCTTTGTTTCAGTTATGAGGTTTAGTTTTCATATATGTGCGCATACATGTGTGTGCATACACATACAGTTTATGCATATAAATGTATACACATGTATATATATTCATATGTATTTTAAACTTTGTCCAGGGTCAAACCTGTGATTAAACTGTTGCTGTAACTCTGCTGCAGGAGCCTGCTTCTGCAAACCCCAGCCAGCCGTGCCTGCCCCACAGACGGCATTTATCCACAGCCCTTCTGCATGCTCATCTTCCTGAGCTCGCTCCAGCTGCCCCAAAACGCGATAAGCCTGCGACCTCTCCCACTCGCACAGCCGATAAGGCGAGTTGTGAAGACGTCTTGTCTTTGCCAGCTTTTCTCTCCACACACACCTTTCCTGTTCCCAGTTTTTGGTAGGCACCTGTCACCACTGTCTCAATTCTCACAGCTTTCTCCCAGCTCCCTCCGCCCCACTCCGAGGGGCCGGAGGGGTTTATCGGAGGAAACACTTGCGCTCACGGGGATGGCCTCCGCACTGCAGCAGATTAATCCGACTTGAGTGCACTTCCTTCAGCCAGAGGACACCAATTACCACGACGGCACCGGCAGCACAATGCGGGCGGACATCTGACAGCCCGGGGTCCCGCCAGCTCCGCATTGTCCTCCCATCAGGCGCTGTCAGTTCCCAGCCTTAATTACATCCTGTTTACAAACACTCGGCCGGACTTCAGATGGAGCCTTAACAAAGGTTGACAAAGGTCAGGGCCACGTCACGAGGATGTTATCTGTCTGTGTGCTCTGGCTGATAAACGAGGAGGAGTAGGCGGTGTGGGGCTGATTTTGGAGATAGCACAGAAAAACGCTCACCAGGGCCATGTGAAATACCTAAACTCCAGCCCTTTGGCCCAAGAAGAACTCAGCAGCACTGAGGGATGTGATGATACCCAGAATCACACAGGACTTACATGTACACATACAAAGGGAGGACAGAAAACAGACATCATCAACCTGAAATGGCAGCAGCTGGAGCTCACCAATAAATTGATTGAAATAATAATTTTTTTTTAAAAAAAGGCAACTTCTAAATGTATTTTCTGTCTCAAACTCTGTGTTATAAGAGCAGAAACTGCTGCTCAGAAAATAAATTCTTCCATTTTGCCCAGAGAGATCACCAAGACTATCCATCCTGCTTCCCAGAGCATGTGCAGGGATGAGGGCAACCTTCAGGTTTCCTCCAGCCACAGGGAAACAAGGGCTGAGATTGGTCAAGCCAAGCTTGCCCCGACTTCGTATGTCCCCATGCTTTACTCTCTCATATTGTCCTTGTATTATGCACATGGGCTTTCATGCTCTCTTTGGTGCCAGGAAGAAAGACTTTTTTGTGGGAAGCTTTATAGCTCTCTAGGTACACAATTATATTAACCAAGGCTAGGATCTTACCTTACATTTTCACAGTTTGCACAAATACTTTGTTCACTGCAACTTCTCAATGTTCAGTGTGGATAAGACCCAAAGGGTAAAACTCTGGGAGTATTTGACATTTACAGCTCAGCCTGTGCATATGGGAGCAAGGAAACCAGGCATCTCTATAAACCAGGGTTGCCTGTTGACATCACATCCCTCCTCCAGGATCTTCTTTCTCCATCTGGAGAAAGATGAGCACAGACATGAATCCAATTTTGTCTGTAACAAGGAGTGTGTACAGGAGTCCATCAGCTGGATCAATATCAATACTGATATTACAAAGTTGACAATGTAAGAGCTTGTCAGCCTGACCCATCCCTTTATCTGTTTTCAGTTATTTCCACATCCTAATTAATGCACCCCAAAGTGCACAGGATCACACATTAATAGCCATTAAAATTAAAATCCCCATCTGTTATCGTATTACCCCACTAAGAAGAAACACTGGATTAACCATTAACAGTAGTCAATAAATGGTGACTGCCATCATAGCTTCATATTTCTGCAGCATTACACTCATGAACTCTGTGAAACGATGGGCAGAAGTTGCTGTGTCAGTGGCTGAGTAAAGGCACCAAGCATCGGGGAACCAGCCCAGCATCCTCTGTCTGAACAGCAAAACGTCTCTGACAAAAGTGCCCTCTGCCTGCCCAAGGGAGAACAGGGCCTTACCTGTTTTTATTATTTGGGGGGGAAAAAAACCCAAAACTTTTGATTTGGGGGTCAGATTTGATTGTTCTTGGTGAAAACATATTAAATACAAGGTAATGGCAAGACTTACCACTACCAGCACAGAGCCATGGCCATGAGTTCTTTGGGACCAGACTGCAGTTTTGAACCTGCTCTCAGTTACCCAGAAAAACTACTTAAACGGAAAAAATTTAAGCATTTAATTCTATAAATAAATGGCAAAACCAAGGACATATGGATATCCGGTTTGGTATCTCTTATGTCTCACCAACTGCTAACAATTTATGGTAAAAATTTGGTACCTCACTTAAAAAGGTTCAGAGCTAGGGACTGAATGCTACCAAAATGCAATCCAACCCAAAGTCAGTACACTCACACTTACTAATCCAAATGATCACATTCAGGAAAAGGAAATTCAAAATAAAATTCTACAAAACTAAAAGAGGAGTGGAAGGGATGACCTGGTGGATAAGCTTAAAATATCTGACAATCTAAGTGTAGAAAAGTTGAATATTTAAATAAAGTCTGCAAACTCACTACTAATTATGTATGCTCGGGAATCTTCCTGGCTGGTCCTAATCATTTCTGCTTTGCATGGATTGAGCTTTTCCCACAGAGCAGCAGAGCATCACAACTTCTTGGGTGCAGAGATAAACCTGTCACCCTATGCAGGGACACAGCTTATGCCCTCAGTGATAAATCACTAGGTAACAGAATTACAAATGGCACTATGTGGCATTAATTATTTATCTATTTACTAAATAGGCAAAGTAGAGAAGAAAATTATCTCAAAAGTTTGAGCTAGCATTTCTGAACCATTTCTAAATGGGTGACTAAAGACATTTTCTTTCCCCTTATCTTGGCGCCAGAGGAAGCAGTCTGATTTTCAACAATGCAGAGTAGGACAGCAAGTCTCTTGACTTGATGCTTAATAGTTTTAAAACTAAGCACTTGTTGAAGCCTATCCACAGCTGCTTAGGAGACTAACCATTACTGCATATTTCTGACAACATAACTCTATTTATGAAAAAAGCAGGGTCAGTGAAAGCCTGGGGATGACCTTCAGTGCTCTCTGTGAGCACCCACTCCACCTTCCCAGAAAATTAGGCTACTTTGCTCCGTGAAAGCATCACTACGCAATCAAACACGATTTTGCAGTTAATAAAACAACAGTCTCTTCCTTTCTCTGTTTTGTGAGAGTCAGCCTCTATATGCCTCTTGTTCCAGACAACACGCCAGTCAGCTGCTGTTACTGCAGAGCTGTGTTTAACATCACCTTAATTAGCCCAAATCCCTACAATTTGGCCAAGTTTTCAAGTGAGAAACAGCCTCAGGAGTTGTACAGCTCTGCATCTGGGAAAACACAGACATTAATGCACATACCCAATCCAGCACATCTTGTTTTCTCTACAGCTGACCAACACGATATACGAATTGTGTGTGGGCTAGAATAATGCCATGCCCAAAATCACCTGCAGAAGCTGCCAGCAGCTACAGAGCCGAAACAGCAATCCTGCAACTTTCTGTAACTTAACGCTCCAAATTCACCACCAGGTCTGGTCTGAAGGACAACTCTGCTCCTCTAACTGGAGCCTCTTTGCCCCCACGTACCAGACATGAGTCAGAAAACAAATAGAACTGATTACATAGCTTGTAATTTGCTCAAATTCATGAGCTTTGGATGTATGTAAACCTTTAGCTGCTGTACTGGTATAAACGCAGCACAACATTACTGGTTTCACTTGAATTTATCATAACTTAAACCAGAAAGAGATCTGCCTGTTATTATTGTTGTTGTTATATTGCTATGCTCTCCTTTTTTTCTGTTTTCTGTTCTCCTTTTTTCTTTTTCCTTTAAAGTCTACCAAACATTTTATAGACATCTTCCTCACAGCTTCCGGAAGGGTGCTGCATTTTAAACCGGACGGCAACACTGACAGACAGGATTGATATTTTCTTTTCATTTGCAAGTAATAAAAAAGGAACATTTCACTTCACATGAAACCGGAGTACTGCCTTAAAAGAAAAGTGTTTGCTTGGCTATAAAAACAGTTACTCTTTTGCCAGACCCAGAATCAAAGCATTTGTATTTATGTTTCCTTTTTTCATCAGTAAATCCAATATTTTTAAAGTCTATGAGTTTTAAATTATTATTGTTGTAAGGGTTGTTTTCCTCCAAATCCTCTGAATGGTACAGCTGTGCCTAGTCTGCTGGGCAAATTCCTGACAGCATTGCAAGGTCCACAGCTTATGTTATCATCTGTGCTTCCACAGGGAACACTAATAAGGCTGCAAAGGATTAAACCTGGAGATAGCTGCAACATTTCTGACTAAGTGTTTTCCTTTGGCATGGAGTTTCTTCCATTCCAGGGCATCACTCAAAGGTGTATCAGAGTTTTGACAGCTTTTTTAGGTAAGAGTCTCTGAAATCCATGACCCCCTAGTTATTTCTAATCAGAAAGACAGATTGAATTGAAAACCGTGCTCAGGTGCAGATGCTGTCATTGCCACGGAATTTGATTTTACAAACTTGTTGGCAACATTTTGGGTTGTTCCGACGCAGAACAAGACTGAACTTTAAATCATCGAACTTGTAAATTAAAACAACTGTCCTCCATTTGGCAACAGATAATGCCTTTTTAATCAGAAAGCCAAAGTTGCCAGTGCAATAAAGCACTCATAGATCCAGAAAACATCAAGAAGGCAATTTCACATTACAGCCTGGGAACAACTAAAGGATTTATTTTTGCACCAAAGGGTACTGGTAGGCCTCAAATATATTTTGGGGTAACATTTTCATTTGGGTCACAAAATAAAGATTAAACACAACAACCCATCATTGCAGAAAACTTCCTTTGTGCTTTCCCCCACTTCCTGTAATCTGCACATTTGAAATGTTGATGCAACCTTGTTACAATCATAGCCTGCTCCAATTTCATCACTAAAAAGTGCTTCCCCAGGTGGAAGATAAGAGGTGCCCTCCAAAGCAGCTACGGGTCTCTGGGAACCAGGCCACCTACACATGGGCTGCAGGTTGCTCACTGCCACAGCCCCGTATCCTGCTCAGAAGCCAGTCCTCCATTTCAATTCATCTACGACCAGTTACAAAGCACCTCTGATCGAGATATCCATATTAAAAAAAAAAGAAGACAAATTCAATGAAAAACTATTACAGGGGTCTCTCCAACAGCTGGAGGAGCACATTTGTTTTTCAGCTGTTTGTTCCCACGCCATGGATTGGCTTCTTTGGAAAAAGTGGGAAACGCAAGGGGTAACCCTTTCTCCCTCTGATAAAGATGCCCTGCCAAAGGACCTCCTAGCTCTTTTCCATGCATGTCCCTGTCATGTCAGTGCCCAGATACTTGCCCTTATTTTGGCAGCACTATTTCCCTTTCTTCATTCACTGGCTTCGTGAGCATTGGGTTGCTCCAAGGGGAGGGAGCCTGGCTCCCAGCAGCTGGCAGCTCCCCATTCAGAGGGAGGCGACATTCATAACCCAGGTTTGAAATATTAAAGTCACAGGCGACTCAGAGGCACGTTATGTTGCAAAGGACATGATAACATAGCAGAATTGCAACCCTGAAGCTATCACTAGAGGATGACATCGGAGATAAGAAAGTACAATATTACAGGGCTGCGTTAGCATAGGAGGAAATCGATTCAGGCAGACAAGCTAAATTTATTTACTTTATTGATTTTAAATTTTACATGAACTGCAATATAAGTAAATCTTTCACAGTAATTCTAAATCTTGAAACCTATTGTAAATAACTAAAAAAAGTCCAATGTTCAGAATAACCATATCTTTGTACAGAAAGTGCATTATTCTTAAAGCCCAGGACAAAATATTTTGTAATGAATACCTTAAATCTACCTTGGCAAGTCAGCATTGATATTTTTGCTAAAATAAGAACCTGCTTTTGGTGCACCTGGTGATTCAATATAACACAGACTTTTCTTTTGAATTTTTTTTTTAGTGGGTGGGAAGGAAAGAAGGGAAATTGTTCCTGTTGTATTAAGTGACATAATATGCATACAGGTTTTTGATCCCACAGTTCATTGTAGAAAAGCAGGTGAGCACTAAACAGCACAGGTAGAGCTTTGTGCATAAAGAGCTAGCTGCAAACATTGGAAAGACGTAATGGAGAGCCAGGGCAGTGAATCCCAGCACATCAGTTAATGCACCAAGTGCCACAACTCAGCCCTAAAGAGAGAACAGGTGATGAGGATAAACAGGGGAACAAAATCTCCTTGCTTTATTTACCTAAGAGGTCCAAGTCCAGGCACCAGGATGACAGAGGCTAGAGGCAAAAGGTTTTACTTTGGATTTTTCTCCCATCCCCATCCAAAGCAGCGGCTCACACCTGTGCCCAACCCCACTGGGGACAAATTCAAAAGCATCGTGACACATGTGACAAAAATGTGCCATCTCCTCCAATGCTCAACCTGGTTGATGCAGAAGGAGATTGCCTGAAACTCCTGCCCTGGAGTACAAATCTCTCCATGGAGGCAGGTGGTACAGATCCAGGCAGCAATAAGGAATGCTGGGCAGCGGCCAGCCCATGAGGGCAGGGCACCTCCTGAGGCAGCCCAAAGCCCTCACAGGAGGGAACAGTGCAATGCCATGGAGATGGGAGGTGGAACAAGCAGCCCTACAGCCCAGCTTTCCCAAACTAACCCTCTCTGCACCAACTCCACACTTCAGATATGCTTATAAATAAAGAAACTCTTTCTATCTATTCCAGCCAGCTGAACCGAGAGATGCAGACTCACGGCAGCACTTTTTGCCAGAGGTGTTCAAGACTGCACAGTCATGGGCAATCTTCCAGAAACTCAACACAGGAAAGACTTCCCTACTCCAAAAAATTGTAAAGCATCATGTGTTTGACGCACTTACACCAATACTATGGATATACAGCCACAACACGATATCCCAGACAGACAAGGATACCTATGAACAGAAACTGCTCCCTCATCCTTTTAACAACAGGGAAAAAATACAGTGATGTTGACAAAAGCACTCATCCAGTGAAGTTTTTTTCCCCTTGGGTCTTTTTTTTTTCCCCTTCATTGTTGTTGTTTTCTGAACTAATCCATATTACCTGTGCTTTTTGATTTCATTATGTTAGATGCTATTAATCTGGATATATGATTTCAACGGTGAAGAGATGGAATTTGTCATCAACAAAAGGAAAACATTATTTTTAAAGGAGTGAAAGATTAATGTTCCACCACGGACTACTTAAACCCACTACAGCAACAGCACTATAATATTAATCCAACATTGATGGGTTTTGCATAAGGCCCATAATTAAACATTTTCTTTTCAATACTTTATAGAATCCCCATCTGTTTTTAATGGCATCATTTTGATGTTTTTCTTAATAATTCTGGCAGCCTGTTCTTGAAGCTTCAAGTTCGGGTTTTTTTTTTTTTGTTCCTAATGTCTTCTTCTACAGTGGCTGTATTGTGCCAACGCTGAATGCAGCTTTGGAAACCCTCAGTTCTGCCGTGTGTTGCTGTCTCTCCCTGCATTCCTGGGCAGCATAAGGCACAGCAGTGCTCTGTGCTCTTGCTTTGCATGCTGGCTTTCGTTAGCACTTATAGCAGACGTAGGATACTGCCCCTGGATAATGGAAATATTTGCTCCTTCCAGTCTTTGTCTGGGCAGCTAGTCTGCTTCTGCAATCCCTTCCCTCCCTGCACTGAGGTTTTTCGTCCCAGCACAGTGAGCCCTCACTCAAGGCACCATCACAGTACTTGTAAATAAAGAAATAGCCAGGCTCCATAGAGTCATAGAATCCCGGGTTGGAAAGAACCTCAAGGATCATCTGGTCCAATCTTTTTAAGCAGAGCATGACCTAAACTAGATGTCCCAGCATCCTGTCTAGTCAAATCTTAAAAGCATCTGGTGTTAGGGAATCCACTGTTTCCCTGGGGAGATTGCTCCAATGGCTGATTGTTCTCATGGTGAAAATTTTTCCTTTTGTCTCCAGTCAGAATCTCCCCAGGAGCAACTTGCACCCATTAACTCTCTTCTTTCCCATATGACTCTTTGCAAAAAGGGTCTCCATCTTCTGCACAGCCACCCTTTAAATACTGGAATATGGTGATAAAGTCTCCCCTCAGCCTTTTTTCCTCAAGGCTGAACAAACCATGTTCTCTCAGCTTTTCCTCACATTAGATAAATCATAGAGATGCAGCTTAGCCACAGTGGCTTTCCTCTCCACACCAACACACAAAATGTCCTGTGAAGGTTGGGAAAGGCATTCCCTCTCACACCCCTCTCACCTTTAGGTATTGAAATGGAGGGGGTAATATCAGCCTATGGCACAAAAACCAATAGTGTGAGGGGTTTAAAACACCCACCAAATAACCTGATGGAAATACTGAATGTGAACCTGGCAATGGCTTCTGCTAGAAGCCATTCTTTCTATGAGCAATGTAGGGATTTTATCAAAATAAACAAAATAAAGACTGCTCCTATCCAGCAGTATCCTAAAAAAAAATAAAAAAAATCAAGAAATACAACCAATTTACATCTTAGGTATTTTTTATTAACTAATGTTAAATATGTTTTGAATTTCTGCCCAAAATGTGATGATTGTCCAATAGAACATTATGAAAATATTTTCATTTTTAGCAAAATTTCAGCTTGAAATCTTTTTGCTCTTAACATTTCTAGCTCTTAGACTACGCTACTTTCCCCTCCAATATTTTTCATTCTTTTATATTAAATGCATATTTGGTGACCTCCTGTGGTTCCCATGGATTAGAACGGAGGAGCAGGATGATTAATGGCTTCAGTTTAAATATTTTATACTCTCTGTAAAAACAGTACAAACTGATGGATGTGTACATTGCTATTTTCATTTCAGTGTCAGGGTCTCCTTGATTACATTTTCCTCTTATTTTACCCCACCACCAACATTATTAACATCTTTTCCCATAGAAAAGGAACTCGAGGACTACTGGCTCCCAGGTTTGGTGCAGACAGGACTCCCACACATGAACAGATACTGCCCTAATCGGGGCTTTCAACCTTGAGGAGCTTTTAAGTGCTTTAAGTGTATTATAATGGTCTCCTGGTCTCAGGACAGACAGATGTGAACCACAAAACTGAAATGTTTCATCTTTTGGCGCCTTTCAGTATGTTCCATGCTGTGCTTCAAGTTTGCTGAAAGATCAGAATTACTTCAGTTCTAGGTAATATAAACAGAGTGATCAAAAACATTTAATTATTCAGGGTCAGCAAATCTGGAGAATCTAATAGCAACAGACAGAAATAACCCTTCCAACCACTCTCATTTTCATTAACTGTTATAAAACAGAGAACTGTTTAATTACCAGAAAATATCATAGCAAAAAGACCCAGCATCTTCCCAAGAGTCTTTCCCAGTCCACTTAAATGTATTTGGCACTACAGCAGAATTTAATTTTCTGTAGATATAAGCATACAATTGTACACACAGAGACAAACACATGAATAGTTCAAATCCTTATCTTATGCCTGTTTCAGATCGACTGCTTGAACACAGGAGCAGCCTTTCAAAATGCACCGTATAAGAAGACTTTCACGCATTATTTCTGTACCTGTCACCCTAAAATGTGATGATGAGGATGATCCAAATGGAAATGACAACAGAAACGGTTTCCCTATTATTTCCCCTCTTTAGCTTCACATTATGTACAGGTGTCTGGCCAGCACGCTTCACAGCGCAGGGGCACGAATTTCCCCTATCGGTTTTCTTTCCCTCGAGGAAAGGGACGACGCAGAGACATCTCCCAACACACTGATCTTTCTGTAGAGGTGGCTTTGTGTAAACAAATACAGAGTTGGTAGAAGTACATGATCTTACTGTGACTAACTACGTGTGCCTCAGCAACAAAATACACATTCAGAAAGACCCCAATTAATTTAGAAACTAATACAGGGGAGCAGGAAAATGCAGTTCCAACTGGGATTCACACACTGTGATGATAAATAGAGAGATCTGGATTACAGCAGTATGCTGATGACACCCAATTCTCATGAAATCACATTAATTACATTCATTATGTGTCATAAGAATAAAAGTCCTGCCAATTAACACACTTAATGTGATGTTTTTACAGGGATGGTTTTACAAAGCTGAAAACAATTATCAAACCATTCAGTGGAAAAGAAGAAATTGAATACACGTACGGGAATGATACTTGGGATCAGCTAGCATTTTACAAGATGGTTACAAGTCCTTATTCTGTAGCTGAGAAAGTAAGTTGCCACAAAAATTTAAAAAAAAAAAAAAAAAGAAAGAAAAAACACGACAGAAAACCTATAAAACAGTGTCACTTAGAGGGGAAGTGGGAACTGATATAAATATAATAGAAAAGAGGGAAGCTAACAGTTATAAATGTTAATTTGAAGCTATAAATTATGGAAATTTGCCAGAGGAAAATAACGACGCAAGAAAAGCTCAACTACAATAGGAACAAAAGTGATCTGAATTATGGTGTTAGTTAATGGTCAAAATTAAGGTACAAAACCAAGAAGTGCTCAGATACGTCTGCAAAATATTTGGGGAAAAATGTCATATCATACATATACTTGATGGTGAACCAATCTCAAAATAATCCAGAAGGGAATTCAACTGCAGCTATGAAAGCCAGATTATTTTTATATATATATTCTTATCCAAACAATTTGGAATGTGGGTTTCTAAAAAGAAAGTGGCAGTTTCAGAGGACTGAAGGAAACCCAGCCTGGTTCTGGTACCTGTGGTGGGCCGGAGGGAGCAGTCAGATAAAAACAGATTGATTTGATATCAGAGGAGACAAATTACACTACTATTATTTCCTTAATCAACAGTGTTTTCTTCCTTAGGAATTGAAGTAATATATTTATAGTTAATGCTAATTGATGTGTCTTTAAAGATAATAGTTTCTATCAAAGTAAATGAAATCTTTTTTTACATGATTATAAGTTTATCTGACAAAGGTAGTTCAAGTCACATAATAAACTACTGAAAAGATTTCGCTGGATAATAGCTAAGCATTTATATTACAGCATAAATCCTTGGATGGTATTTTAGAGATTGAGATATGGAGACGGCTTTACGAGCAAGTTATTACATTTTATCTGATAATGGAATTAAATAGAATGATACAAAATACACACAAATAAAAAGCTCCTTTAAATGCAACTGCAAATAGGAAATCATCATTAAGTAACTATAATTCCCCAACACTACTACAACAGTCATTTTCTGGCATTATCACAGAGTTTTTAATCAATGACAATGAAGAAAAGCCTGACTAATATTTAGAACAGTACGCAGAAGACACAAAACTTGGAGTTGTGAGTAGGGAAGACACCAAGGGTGCAGAGGAACTGGGCTCCCCTGAAAGACGGGCAGCAGCAGACTGACCTGCCTGTGATATAGCAATGATAACACCATGGTGGCACCAATGCAAACACTCCTGGAAAACAGCCAAGAGGTTTGGCACCTCCACTTTGAGAAAGAGTGTGGAATCTTAGAGAGGATTCAAAAGAAAAGCAATAAAAACGACTAACATATCAGAAAGTGTGCCTTTATAGTCAAAAGCATGGGGAGCAGTTTCTTTAGCTTATATAGAGGGTAGGGGTGGAAAAAGATCACAGTGGTCTGATTATGCAGCTGAAGTAAGCAGATGTATAATGAGAGCAGTGGCTGGAAGCTGGAGGTGCTGCAATGAGGAACACGATCAAGAATAATGGTTAGAAAAGTTCATCAGATGCTGTGCTCACTCAGCAGCAGGATTCACTGCTTTCCTTGGAGAAATGCTTTAGTTCAAGCAAGTATTAACGTAAGGAAACTATTGCCTGCATGACGCAGAAGGTCAGGCTGGAAGAGCACTGGTCCCTTCCAACGTCAGGAGAGATGTGACCTCAGGATAGTTATCTGGGGTCTTACCTCATGTCTACTAAAAGAAACTGGAGGAAGGACATAGTGTTATTAGTAAGCAATTATATAAATCTGTCTGATAATGGAACCAGCTTTCTTTGTCTGATTAAGATCTGGAACTGTGGCTGTGATTTATCATTTTTATACTATTCTCTTCCCCCAGGCTCCAGGTCACAATGGTGGCATTGCCACAATTTATAGCACAGGCTGCTCGGTGGAGACGTAGAGCCTTCCTGACATTTTCTTATTTGGAGCACCTGACTCGCCTTGTTTTCACTCTGCTTTCTGCAGGGGTGAGGATTCCTTGCCATTCTCTGATATGAACACGTTTCATTTTGTAATAAGCTGAATAAGAAGAAAAGAGAATTTTCACGTTTTTGATTTTCCTATTAATCTGCAATATAGTGTGGACAGGAACTGGCAGCTTTTGTGAAACACTTCACTCTGGTTACCAGATTTCTGACAGAGGGTAAAACCCCTTACAGCTAGAGAAGGAATGCACCCCTCCAGCCACAGCCCTGTAATCCCTCCTGAACCACGTAAACTGTATTGAATTTATCACAGTTTCATGGTGGAGGGGTTAAATCACAAAAAGAGTCCCAGACAGGAGTACTTGCACAGAGCATCCCTCGCTTTCCGCGATCAAGACAGCGCTGCTAACCTCCATCATTCAAATTCACTCGGCAAGGAATACAGCTTAATTGTTTTTTAGTTTGTTTTTTTGTTGTTGTTGTTGTTATAAATGCATGCTGGATTCTAATTTTCTTTTCCTTCTTATTTGGGAATGTTTTGGGCTCACACTTCCCAGCTTATCTCTGCTACCACAAAGGCTGGAAGCTTTTTTATTTTTTTCTTTCATAAAAGACGACATTGTCACTTAATCACAATACTGAAGGAAATGGGCTTTGAGAAAACCACCAAATATGGCAAGACTCATCACCAAGGCTCTGGTGGAGGATCTGCTCATTCCCTGGGGCACCCGTGTTTTCAGATTGGCCCTGGCATTGTGCACCACCATTACCTCTGCGGCATCTCCAAGGTCCAACCCAGCCATGGGAGCAGGTCCAACAACCTCAGCTCTGCACCAGCCACCACCCTTGCCTACAGTTCACAAGCACAACACGGTTCCTGCAGCCCAGTCTGCAGCTGCCCAGCCTGTCTGCACGATACCAGAGAGCTGAGGTTCACTGTACAGAGAAAGGTTTAAATCACTGTCTTCTGGTTTCTGGAAGAGAACAGTGAAACTTTGAAAGCTACTCTCACAGTAGGACCACAGCTAGGATCATTCCCTTTGGATGGTGTCCTATTTCCAGGATGTCAACCATAAGAAAGCATAAACACTGTTGTGCTCAGTACATGGTGAGGAGAAATGCAAGGTACTATTTTCTAACCTTAAAGTAAGATTCTGATCCCCAAACTGACATTCAAATTAACATTCATTTGACTATTTTGTTTGGTTTTTTTTCACTGCTACTGCATTGTGAGCAGAACAATATCACCTTCCAGCAAGACAGTCCATGATGTGGTGGAACTTATAGTATGAACAAAGAGAATGAAAGAGAGCAGAAACTTTGTCTTCTTCTCCCAGGCAGGGAGTGGAAATGAAGAGGCATCCAGGACAGCTATCATGGAGAGCAAGGCACTGTAATCCCACCATCACCCAAAAGCTCGTTGCCTAATTTCAGCTTAAGAGCCTGAAAACACCTCTGGTGCTGTCATTTCTAAACCATCAATTACTGCCTACACCAAAGCTGTTCTTTGTCAGAGAACAGAGGAAAAAAAAACCCACAAACACACACAAAACACCAACATTTCTCCTCTCCCATTCTATTCAAGGACTGTTGCTCGTCCTGGCAGAATTGCCACATCACTTGGAGGGTTCAAGCCCAGCACTGGCCAGGGGAAACTCTAATGTTATGCCCATGGAAAAGGGGTACTTTTCAGGGTACAATTAGAATTATCCAGTGATACTGTCTGGGGCCAGAGCTGTTGATGTTTGATGGGATTTTGGTTCAGTTCATTTCATCTGGTTGTAAATTCATTTTGCAATTCAGTTGTCAGCAGCTGACACCCATGGCTGGGTGCTGTTAAAAAACCCCAATAAAATAAATATTCCTTCAGATGTTTCTCATGACTTCATTTTATCACTTAAGCAAATTGTTCCTGCACACCAGGCACACTGTAGGGAAAATCCACCCTCTGACTTCCGAGGGGATTAAACTTTGTTCCAAGACCTCAGTTTTGCAAAACACTTAAGCACTGCTTAACTTTAAGCACATGCCTAAGTCTATCCATCTTTATTTTTTTCCTTCAAGAAAAGCCCTGAAAGCACACAATTAACCATGAACAGGTGCTTAAGTCCTATTAAAGTCAACAGTGCTTTCAAATGTCAACGGAATTTAAGAGCATGCTTAAGTGTATCATTGAATAGGAGTCCTAATGCAAGAAAAAAGAACAGGTTTTGTCATTGTCTTGGCAAAAGCCATAAGAACACACTTGCAATTCAGAGGATTTTCTTTGTCTGTGGCACTCTGCCTACTCTGTTACTAAAGAATTCCTAAAGAATGTTCCTGCATTACTCAACCCTCTCACATTTATTGACCATATTTCCCATATTAATAATCTTTAGTGTAATTACACTTCCCCCCTCCCCCCTGCCACTCCAAAAATCTCAAACATTTGTTTAGTATCACAATGTCCCAGGCTGGAAGGAGTGGACACAGAAGAATTAGGATTAAAAGGTGGCAGCTGAGGTATGCTGAGGTCTGAGGTTTGCACAAATTCACAGGGAGATTTGGGAAGATTTGGGGAGATGATGCATTTGCCCCTACACCACAGAGTCATCTTTTCCCCTGTTACAGCAAAGTAGCACAGGCTGAACTTAGAGGAATAAGTAAAGTTAGATAGCTGTTGGTTTTATTTGCATCTTTATCTCCACCTTTTTCCTGAGGCTACTGCAATGGCTTCTTTATTAAGCTGTGAAGCAATTCCTAAACACACATATATGGTCCAAACTGTGGCTGTGAGGGTGCTGTACCAGATGAGGCTGTGCCCTGTTTTAAATCAATTGCTTTGGCTTGCAGTTAAGCGGCACATTACTTTTAGAAACTGTTTTTAAGAGGGCTCCAGCTCCACAACTAACCAGAGAAACCTTGACTGATTATCGCAATACTTCATGTTAGTCTCATGGTAACCTGTTACAGATCTCATGCGCTACAGGAAACATTCCCAAAAGACATTTCCTTGGAAAAGACTCTGATCTTCTTTCCAGTCAAATGCATTGTCTTCTAAGAAGCTACTGTATGGGTAAGCTGGCTGCAACATCTTGTCAGAAGACCAGTCTTCAGTTCCTTTCAGTACTTATATATGGAGATACATGAAGTACTTGAGAAAACAGTGCTTTTTATATTACTGCCAGTGATATATCATATAAAAAGATATTAAAACAGATTCTGACCAACTGGTGGTAGATTCAGTAACAGACTGTAATGTACCCATTGTAAAGAATTTCACTTTCCATTATAAAGTACTCCACACTGTAAAGTGAAGAGCATGGAAATCTGACATTGATTGAGTCGCACTGGACTTGAGATCCATTGAAAAACTTCCAAATGGTAAAATATTAGAAATACTATTTTGAAATATTTACCAGTTAAACACTAAAACACTACAGTACTGTTACTGGCTGACCTTCGCACAGCAGTTGTTTCTGTTGTACTTTTGTAAAAGCAGCCAAGAGTTTAAGGGAAAGAAAAAAAAAAGAAAAAGAAAAAGGAAAAAAAAAAAAGGCTTATTTTCAGTCTAGCTACCACCCCTGACCTGTGCAATAACATCATAATGGAAGAATAATCATTGTAAACAATACCCATGGGAGTTTGCTGGCTACAGCAAGGGACGATGGCAGCCAACTTCACTGCTTTTCTTTACTACATCATTGCATTTTTGTCTGCGTATGGATAAGAAGGTTCCACTCAATGCTGGTTGATGGAAAGTGCTAATTGTTGACACATTAGCTAATTGTTATGATTGCTTCTTAACAGTTTGTGTCTAGGAGTCCAGATTTCATCCACCAAAGTGTGAAGATTCTTTATAGCAACAAGTGCTGTGAAAACATTCACACAATGAGGTCCTAATCTTGTGGATCTCTCAACCAAGTGACAGCCTGGCAAAGTGCTGTCAAAGTGCAGACACTCAGGAAAAAAAAAAAATAAAGGAAGAAAAACTAACTCCCTCGTCCACCCCATATTTCAGACCCATGTCATCTGTTGTTATCATTAATGATCTGTTTTTACAAATAGAGTACCACTATGGAAAACTGAGAGCAAGCCAATCAAAATAAACCCAGCAAACCTCATAATTGTCTACTGACAATCTGGGCTGCTTGGGATGTAAGATAATGTGGGTGTATTTAATGCAGAAATGCATTATGTGCCACGCTTCGCAACTGCCCTGTTAACTCCAGACCCTGATACAACACAGGAAGGCTGGGCTAATCGTGGCTGCATTCTCCTGAACCCTACCTAAACTCAGGTGCTAAAGAACCACATGGACAGAAATCCTGGCACCATAAAAGTCCATGACAAAACTCCCGTGATTTAAATGGGAAAGATTTCACCAATTATGTTGCCGTGGGGGGGGAAAAAATAATATTTTAAAAAGCAAAGAAACAAAAAGTCTACAATTCTGAGCAAACACAGGGCTCACGTGCGAACACTTGCTCCCACCAGCATGGCTTTTCTGGCTCAAGCAGTGTCTTCTCTCATCCATACACCAGCAAGGGCAAAAGAGACCAGCTATGTTCCTACTGTTTATACCAGAGTCACACCTCAAGGCTTTATTTGAGGAGACCCTGTTGCACCAAGGGCTGCAGACAAATAGTGAAAAGGCAGCCTTTGCCCACATCTTGAGAACTCCTGGTGCTTTGCAACAGCACAGCTTCTGCTCTGCATTTCTTTGGTGGCTTACATCATACTGTGGGAGATGGCTAAGACTCCAGCATGCTTCCTGTGCTCTCACTGTCTGGCCTTGCATACAGGTCTTTCACATCCAGGAGCTTTTACCAAATTCATTTAAATTACATGCACCACAAGTAGAAATGTCCCTTCCACCCCACACTTCAGCAGAAACAGCTTCTGCAGACACAAGAGAAACTCTTGATGAAAAAGCTTTTTGAACTGACACAGAAAGAAATCAAATGGTGGCCCCAGATACACTCAAACTGCAGATGGAGCAAAAGCACAAGATGAAACCTTAAGATGTCACCTCATTTAATTGGAAGACTCTTCAGATGGCACATTAATATCACATCAAACCGTACAGAACAAGTGGCCAAAATTCACTCAGCAGGTGTCCAAAGATCTAGAAGTTGTAAGGTTTTGTCCTATATAACTCATCTTTACAGACTTCCACTATATTCCAGCATTAAATATGCAATATCCCTTGCAAAAGGGAGCAAGAAAATCCCTTCTGTCTCCCTGAGCCTCTTGAACTTTTGGGCCTGGCAAAGAAAGAGCACGCAGGGCCACTTGTCTGCTTCCTCCATCCCTGGGGCAGGGCAGCAGGAAGCAAGCTGGGAGCAGATTACGCTTTGGCCAGACTTTTCCCACTCATTGGCGAGAGCTGCTGAGTGAGAATGGGGGCAGATGCATAGTGCTGATAAAAGCCTTCAGCAAATTCCCATCCTCTCCTTGCGAGGAGAGAGGAGGAAGTCGCAGGGCAATTGTAACTCCCAGCCGCCCTGAGAGATAGCGCTGAGCTGCTGGGACCGACTGATGGTATGCCCAAAGGAGAGCTTGCAAGGTCCCTGAACTGGGATTGCTGCTGTTCATTGGGTTGCAAAATCAGATCCTATATTTAATTGTCAGTCTTTTTGCATCAAATTCTCAAGCCATTCCACCCTAAAACTGGGTCAGCCCGCTCAGCGAAAGCTATAAACTCTGTATGTGCAACACTGCCAAAAGAAAAGAATTACCCATTTACATTGGTAACGTGAGAAGCAAAAAGTTTTTAAAGAACCACATTTTGGAACAGAACCAGAAATTTGGACATTATGAAAATTAGCTTGATCTGAATAATTTTACCAGTTCTAATAAGAAACATAGATAAGGGTTTGCAAGTAATCATAAAAACTAGTCTAGCATAAGAATCTGTGACTCTTTACTATCCTTCATAACCTGTATTGCAGGTAAGCTGAAAGATTTCAGATTCCTGTAGTGTGTGTCCTAAAGAAGGCTCTCACCTGTAAACACATATGGGGGGGAGGGAAACAAAACAAAGAAATTATGTTGGCTACAGAAAAAGACAACTGAGAAATCACGCATTCTCACTGGGAAGCTGTTTCTGCATGATGCTGTGCAAAAGGACCCATGGGCCACAGACAACTGCGCACATAACCTTCCAAAGGTGGAGAAACCACACCAACTTTCAGATCCAAAAAGACTTGTACTTCAACGTAAGGAAGCCACATATCTTTGCAAAATTATTTAACTTTTTATTTTTCCATTTTTTTATTTTTTTTTCTTGCAAAAACGAGAGTTAACTGCTGGGGTGAACAACATTGACCTTAAAAAGAAGAGAAATGAACCCACAGAAGTCCTAAATCTATTTGCAGCTACTCTTCAACCCTCAGCACATCACATGGTGCCCAGGCACTAGAGCCTGTGGATCACCCTGCAATGCTCAGTCCTGGGTGTGTCACCATCCCATGCCTAGACATAGCAAGGCAATCCAAGGACAACCTATCAATCTGCAGTTTGGATTTCCTGACTTTTGTTAGCTTAGTCATAGTTTTAACATGACTAAAATATAGACTTTTCTATATTCATCTGAAACGTCTTGCAGATGCCAGCCAATGCTCTGGCTCAAATGCTAGTGAAAACATCACAGCAGGACCACTACTCCGTGGGACAATTGACTCATGCAATAGCCGCGACACTATCTGGGTCAGGAACAGCAAACAAGGTGAATGAGGTAAGAGAGGTCATTCTTCATAGCAGTGGTCTCAGGAGAACAGGGGAATCCAAAAATAAGACATTTGTTGACTGGATGCCCTTGAGCTGGCAACAAAACTGACTTGGTAACAGAGCCAGCGTTAGGCATCAGCCTGGGATTGCTGCTGCCAAGCAATCCCAGTAACCAGAAAGAGTTAGCAAGAGAGAGACCATGTGATTTAACATATTAACAAGCAGGCTAGAAGCTAGTTACTCCCGAGTTTTAATTCTGGCTCTGACATCCGTCGGACTTGTAATCTGTGAGTGAAATTTGTGTCTTCAAACATGGGTGGGTATAAAGGTGCGCTAACTGGAAGGTGAACTGGCTTTTGCCCTACATATGCTCCCATTCCCTGCCACTAACACCACCACCTCCAGTACATGTGCCAACACACATGATAGCCCAAAACACAGCCCCCATGCTCCTCATCCACAGCACGCCTGAACGGGACAGGAGAAGCAAGTCTGAATTTCAGACTTATCCTACAACCAGCCAATGCATCTGTGTCCTGACAGGGAAACCCTGGCTTTGGGAAGTTTAAGTCACTTCAACTCTGTTGATCTTAAAGGAATTATTTTGGTCTTACAGCCGAACAGCCTGGTTTTCTACCCTTGCTTCTTTTAAATCCTGCTCTTGAAAGTTGTACTACTGACATTTATAAGGAAACCCTTCCTCCGGCCCTGACCCATGAGATTGATAGTCCTGGGTGAAGCTCTTTAGTTGTGCACATGTGGATGTTGCTACAAGGTGCCAGCTGACAACACTATTACTCTGATCTGTAAAAGTCTACACTGGCAATTTACTGGAGGCTGGTGATGTTTGCAAATTGTATTTCTGAAAGAGAAAACTTTTCTGGACTCTGACTTCTCTGAAATAAACAACAGTGAAAAAAGTTTCCAATTCTTTTTTTTTTTTAATACATGGAAAATCCTAGTAAGAAATTTCATTAAAAAAATAAAATCTGTTGATTTGTATCATGATAATCTTTGGTTTCGCTTACTGATTTAGTAAATACAGAATTTTTGGCAGAGATTTGACTTTTGAAAGTGTCCATTTAACTCAAGCTCAGTAGCTCCTCTCTTGCTGTACCTGCCTGGCTTCTGTGTGTTCAGCAATTAGAATAAAAGCCAATTTATTTTAGTTTATAATGATCCTGCAACCTTGGAGGTGCGCTGAGAGGAAAAAAACTCCAGCACCCTCTGCTGTCTGCACACAACCTACGCCGAGATCCACCACCACTAATTCTGGATATTTACAATATACACATCAGCTTCGAGCAGGCTGCAGAAAACTGAATGCTGAAAGGGACTGTTCATTTTACATGCCCAGTTCAAGGCAAGATGACCTCAAAATCCTACAAGCTCTCTGTCAAGTACAAAGGAACTCTAAACAATTTGCTCACAGGTAGGCACGCTTGTAGACACCTACGACAGATAAATCCCACCCTGACAGTCTTATGAACAAGAAGAAATGGACAACTTTTGCATGAAGAGGCATCACAGCAGATGGTCTTGTCAGATGTTGTGCCCATGTACATGCAGGCTAAGTTTGGTAGTGCAAAGTGAGAAGACTTCGTGTTGCAAGGAACAGATTCTGAGCCTTGGCAGCCAGAGAAAGGTATGAAACTCCAAGGAACAACATGACCAGGAGGAGCCAGAGGGGCAAGAACTCCTGTGCTGAAGAAGCACCTATTTGCTATTAAATCTGGGGTCCAAAAGCTTTACTCCCACCTAGCTTGATAGGTCAGCCCAAATAACTGAATCTCAAGAGCCTTTTTTGGGAAGAAGACCTGCTCAAAGTTACACTATGGAAATGCGACTTTCAGATCCTGTACAGTACCTTTAATATCCCTAAACCTCGCAGGTACCCTGCTGACTCTCAAAGTCCATGCTAAGGAGATCCTCATAGAAAAACAAAATAAATTAATAAATAAATAAAGGATGAATTCATGTCTTCACCCAGGAGGCAGAAAGAGCAGATTTCTTTCCAAAATCCATGTTCATGTCAGGGAAAAGAATCAGACACCTTCACCAGCAGCAGTTTCAGTTGCTGAAGAGATGCAACTTATTCCTCATCTTGCCATTTTGGCTACTGGAGATGGGAGTGAGTGTATTTCTTCATCATCCCTGACGGGGTTTTCTAATGAAAATTATGTAACTCCCCATAGAAAACAGAGATGCTCTTAAATATCATCTGTCAGAAAATAAGATCATTTCTTGGCCCTACAAAAGCCCATGTGAAATCACAGATAAAGAAAATTTGTACTTTCAAACAAACTGAACTAACATCTTTGTTTATTCCATGAATGCCAGCAGCAATTTAACTTCAGAATGCAGTAATTTCAAGCAGCTCTAGATTCACTGTTGTGAATGATTTTACCTCTCACAGCAAACCGGGAAGTGGTGTGAATGGCTTATTTTCCTGCTGCAATGAACTCCGGCTCGTCATTTTGCAGATTTGTCTTTGTTTCTTATTTGCCTCCAACATAAAAATAATCTGAAGAAACAAAGGAAAAGACCTGAACAGGAATGATGATCTCAAAACTTATTTAGTCGTTTGCATCTGCGTGGGAGCAGCCGCTCTCACTTCCTGCCAGTCACCTGTCTGCTGCGTTGTTCCATGTCTAAGTACGTTCCTGCAACACGAAGTTTTATCGTTTCAACAATTATTTAAACATAGCAGAATTTAGTTGCCAAATTAAATTGGAAAGCTCTGTTTTGGACAAACTCCCACGTTGCTTTTTTGTTTCAAAACAGAAGTGTAAAGTAAGAGAGACATCATTTTTTCCAGCAAAGTGAAAATCAGTGCATCTTAACACCCAGCAAGCACATCTGGGGTTTGACCCAACTCATTTTTTTTACGTGACCCCCAAAGGCTGCCAGCGAGGCTGTCTGTGAGCATCCAGGGCCTGGAGAAGAGCTTCATCTTCAGCTGACATTGAATGCCGCCTCACATGGGCAGTACTTCTGCAAATCTGCCCAGGCTGTTTCTCAAAGGTTTCATTTTCCACAGCTCACATGTCCAAAACCCTCACACGCAGTGATAAACATACATCACCATGAACACACTCCGAGTGCTCTCTCTCTGCTAAATGCACCAAAAGATTTTCAGCCCTACCTGAAAGAAAATATGGTTTTGCTGCAAGTACCTACATAGCTCTTTAACTGCTTTCTGAAATGGTTCCCTTTTTGTACTGGCTGCAAAAGGATTTCCTGGAGTAAGCCACTAACCAGGGTTTGCGTGAGACTGCTCGGCTGGCTTTTTCCAGTAGGTCCATCTGGATGTAGACTGGGCTTTATTGCTATAGTTTACTACTAAATTCAACAGCTAGTGTCAGCAAGCCCAAAGCTTGCACTAGTTGGGAAAGAGACTACAACATGCCCTCAAAGCGTGCTCTTGCCCAGCACAGAGTGCCCTGGGAGATGCAGGGTGTCCTCTGGGATGAGTTGGTGTTGGGCTTGCTCGCTGCTGCAGCAGCCCAGCCTACACTGCCATCCTGGCTGACAAGGCAGGAGTTTGCAAGCACCTTTTACATCCCTTGCACTTCTGAACCTCTCTGCAGACCAGCTTTTTGCCTAGGAAATGTTAATCATTCTTTTTGCAACCATTTTGTTAGCATTTACCACCCATACCTAGCCAAAAGAGACATTTGCAAACTACAAACATCCCCCTGGCCACCCCACTGCCGAGGTCAGCTGGACATTGCTCAGTGCAGATGAAGAACATATTTGGGGACCTCACAGTCTCCCCAGATGGCTGCCACAGATGACAACATTTCCTACCCTTGTTGCACTATGTCCCAAGACCAAACGAGCACCTGCTTAACCTGAGCCTCACTGCAGTGGCTTTCAAAGGGGAAAATTACTACAGCTCAGTCTTTTCCAACTGGAAATGATTATGCTTTTGTTGCTACCGAGGGTGCCCCTTGGCATGCAGCCCAGGCACCACAGGTAATGGCCGCAGTAGGAGGTGCTGCAGAGACATTGGCATTTCATCCCAGGGAAGAAAAAGGGGGAAAGCACACTATCTACAAGCCCACCACAAACAGCTCAGGGTAAACCCATTTGTCAGAGTGGCAAGTGACCTTTTCTGTTCACCTGTGAATAAGGAACCAGATTTCTTCATTAAGTCAAATAAACCAAATTAAGACAGCTGGGTGCAGGGGATTCACGCAGCTTTTGCCATCCTACTCCTTGAACTCATCTTATTAGAGCAGCTTGGGAAGTGGAAGGAGTAACTCTGGCAGGTCAGGGCAAGCAGTGCTAAATCTGTGTTTCTCGACCCGTTGTTAATCATCTATTCTCTTTCTATAAATGAATTTGGAATGTGGAGCAAATCATACTAAAAGATTTCTCCTCCTTACTGAATACTTCAGGAGCTTTAAGGAATTCAACTCAGGAGCAATGCTTCATTCAGGGCTGTTGATTAGTTCCACTGTGGAGTGCACTAGACAAGACAATAAGTGGACGACAGACACAGTGATTCATAGATTACTCTGCTGAGAGTTGCAGGTGTTTTGGGATCGAATGAAAGGAAAGGAGGTTGGGCCAGATCTCAAACTGCCTTCCTGCTAAAGGATTAGCACAGGGGTCTCAAAGTTATTAAAACTGCTCTCATAAATGTAAAAGTTTGAGGTTTTCCTCAAAATTGCCCTTCTCCCCCTGCCCTTTTTTAGCAGAAACAGAAAATATTTCAAGTTTAGAGTTAGCTGCATCTCCAAACACAGCAAAGAAGTGAGTTGGATTCTCACCTGGTGTAAACAGGAAGAGTTTCCTGAAAAATATGTGTAGAAAACTTAACCAAAGCTCTGAAACTTTTCTCACTTCCTAGAGCTAGCTGGATGTTATAAAACGTGAGCAATTACTTAAGATACAGGTATATGACTTTAAGACCCTTTTCCTTTATCAGTATGAAGTGTAAATACCACAGAATAAAAGGATTTTAGTGAAGTTGAAGGAAAGGAGAGAGAATTCCACACTTCACTGAAGCAAACAGAAGAGACTTTCTACCTTAGCCTGGGGACAGAAAGAGCAGAGGAGTGGTGAGGCTGGGACACTGGGGGTGCCTCTGCAAGGTGCCATGGATACCTGTCACCCCAACAGTACATCAGCAGGCAAAGGGGTTTTGCTCTCCAAGATTGTAGCCAGGGTGGAATAACTATAATCTAGCCACATGCCCTGCTTAGATAAAACAGGGAGCTGATGCTGCTGCAAGCACTTAGCCACTAGCCTTTTGCTTGCATGGCCAGGGAAACGAAGCCACCTTTTCTTAAGATAAACCAAAATGCAGTATTTTTCCACTGCTTTCCAGAGGATCTGACACTGAGGCTGCCCCTCCACACTGCTCTGCCAAGCCTTGCAGAACCTTGCATTTATGTACACAGACCCTCGAGGAGCCAGTCACCAACACACTTTTGAATTTGATGCTTCAAATGGGTATGCAAATCCCACATTTCATGCATCATGGGGTGTTTTACGCTTTGGCTAGAAATGAAAGTCACCTAAGAAGCAATTGCCATAATAGGGTGATGAGCACAACAGAAAAATATTTACAGGGCTAAACATATTATTGTGGTGTCTGGTTTGATACAGTTTAGGTACAGCAAGATACATAGTTCACATGTCAAAAACATGTTCTCAGCAACTACAGTGTACACATCCAGAAGTGCAGTACTGTGCTGTTCTAGAGATGCTGCCTAAAATATGAATTAGGAAGTGTTATTAATGAAAAAGCTATTTGTATATACTGTATATTATGAGTGAGGCATTGCATTCCTGTGGGATTTGGACTTGATGAGATTAAAAAAAGAACCAAAACAACCAAACAGAAAAGAAAAGAAAAAACACCCCCTCCAGACCAAAATTCAGTGAACTTTTGCCTTATCTCAAAAGATACACTAAACAGAGTAGATGATAAGCAAGTGGTATAACGATTCTATCTGTCTTTTTTTCACTTTTAGAAACATATATAAAGCAGATTTCTGTTATTTTTTATTTTGGGGGGATTATTAATTTTTAAATCCATTTTCCAGTTCTAAGGTATGCTATATGGTGGCATCCATGTTGACTTCCACATTTATTAAAGTGCATTTTATCAAATAATCTTTACTTACACGTAAAACTATCTTTTTTCTTCTGTATTTCTTTCTTTCTGACCTGCAAGCGTGAAAGCAGATTTGGGCTGCTAAGAGCAGCTTCCTGCCTACACAGTTCTGCAGGGGGCATCGGCAGCTCCCCACTTCTGCCCGTGGTCCCCTTCCCACCATTGTTTTCCCCAAGGCTGGGCTCTGGGCATCAGGTGAGCAATCACTGGCTCGTATTTCTTGCAACCCAGTTAACAAAATCTGCCAAGTGATGGAGGGTGAGCTAAACCAGGGAGATCTGGAAGGAGACCAAAAGCTGAAAGAGATGCTCCATATCCAGTCAAGGTCAAGCCTGGAACAAAGACCACAGTTGCTCCCCTGTCAGCCAGGGCTACGGGGTAGCTCTTGCATGCTGGATGGTAAGAACAACATTCATTTAGCAACTGGACTCAGCTTTTTCATTTATCCTGGAGGGAAAATTCACGCCTTCAAACAGCAGCCAGGAAGAGCTGGATGGGAAGGTCTCAGCCGCACCATCCATATCAAGGACATGCTCCTGGCTGGAAAAGAGCAGTACTCCCCGAGATACCTGCCTGCTGCACCAGAAGGCAGGGTGAGGGGAGAGAGCGAGAGGGTGTCCCCATGTGTCTCACCCCAGAGTCCAACATAACAGCATTTCAGTGGAGAGTTAAATAAAATTCAAAAACAATCCAAAAAGCACCTTGATATCTTTTGGGACAGAAGGCTCTGTAGTGTGCATAGCAGGATGAGCTAATATTGCTGGAAAGAAAAGCAATAAAACTATTAAAAGGTGCAAGATCATCCGGTGCTGAAGTTACTCCAGGCTGACCCAGGATATAAATTATTTGCTAAACAGAGGGTCTATACACATCTCAAACAGTCTGGGCAGGAGAGCATTGTGAAGCTGACACCTGGTCCTGGCTAGGCATGGTATGGAAAAAAACAGCCTCTAGAAGCATCCTGCCAGACCCCAGCTTTCTCACATGCCAAACCCTGAAAAAAACACTTGTTTGTAGTTTGTCATGTCACATTAAGTTGAAATCTTTCATTGCCTGGCTGGGAAAAGATAATAGAAAGCAACATTTCAAGGTGATCAACCCTTCCAAACATAATCTTTAGCAAATTAATTATTAACCAACTATGTATTGATCAGCTGATACTGCTCGAGATATGAAGTTCCAGGCAATGCACCAGTGATATCTCACACAGCCGTACTTCTCTTAATTAAGCACAGGTGAAAGGATATTTCAGCTAACCCTGTTAATTTAGAGGACCTTTGGGGCAGGAGCAGCATAAGCACGATGCAGCTCTGCATCCCAGCTGACCCCTGCAGGCTTTTCCTCTTCCTCTCCACTGTCCACAGCTAACCTTGTCAAAGAGCCACTGGTCACACCTTCAGAAAAAGCCATGCATAGGCACTGCTCTGACTTCAGGAACCATTTCCCTTCAGACTTGGCCACACTCCCGCACCTCTGCATGGGATCAGGCATCCTTTCTCCCAGGTACTCCCCAGCCTGCGAACCGCTAAAATTTCCAACGTGCCTGCAGCCCCCTTGTGGAATGAGGTTTCAAAAACTATGCCAAAAAAAAGGCACTGGTTTAATTTAAGAGCACAAAGGCATTATTTTTAGCTACCATTGGGCTGATCCTGCAGGTGCTGCAGGCTCCTGGGGCAGCAGCAACTTCTGGCACCTCTCAGGATGTGCTGGAGCCACCAGCACCCTAAGGGAAAAGTCCACTCAATATCACATATAAACACCAGCAAAATGTTTGCCTTGTTTCTCTATAATCCCTCAGGATGGGTTTTGGTTGAGGTTTTTTGTTTGTTTGTTTGTTTGTTTTGGTTAAGCCTAGAATTGGGATTTTGTTTCGCAGCAGTATTTCTAACCCTCAGGTCCAATTCTCTGCTCACTCTGGGACCAGAGGTGCTTCTCAGCTTGCACCACTGCTGCAGGCTGTTCAAGCACTGTTCTCACTTTCAGTTTCCCCTTTCCCCACTTGTGCCCAGTGAAATAAATTGCAAGAGATATCAACTTGCTGTTAATTTAGCTTTCACTGAAAACATCTCCTTGCTTCTCAAGATGTCACACCCATCAAAACCCCAAGTGGGATGCAGGACCCAGCAAGTGGTTCGGGAGCAGAGATGTGGGTTCATAAGGCACTCAGGGAGAAGCACAATTAACATGCATTTCTTTCTCAGCACACATCTAGCAGAGCATATCGGGGGCTGGGGGGGAACACACTACAGTGTTTCTAATAAACTAAGAAACTTTTTTGACTTTCATGATGTACATATGGCCGTTAATTTCAATGTCATGTTATGATTTTTGGCTGAGCCAACAGTATGCATGTATGGATGGAAGCAAGAAAAACAAATGCATTTTGTATTCAAATTTATACAACTCCATACATTTTTATGCTGTTTATTTGAAAATTAATTTTGGCTTAGGCCTTAGAGACAGCAAATGTTGTCAAGATTTGAGGGCTACCTGAAAAGCCTTGGGGACAGCATTACCCTTATGCATAAGAAACAGCAAAATAAAATAAAAATAAATGAATTTCCAAATACGTCATGGCTAATCCCTTGAGCTGACCTACAAATGAATTATAGAGGGTTTGCTACAGGACTGAGTAGATCTTGTGATTTCACTGAGAGATTTATCTTACTTTCCAACTTATTTTCATATCTTATTTCCTTTTCTTTTAGAATTAGACTGTAAATAAAAGAGCTAAGACCGAATGAAGCTCCCTTTCACTGCACTCATATTGGATTGATAAATTAAAATGGTGAGATGAGTTTTGTATGACCCATCCTCGAGGATTTGGGAAATTTAGCCGATGCAAAACAAGGCATTAATTTGGAGAGGCCTAGCTACTTACAATGCTTAGTATTCTGACAATGATGAATGGCATCATTCCAAGCAAATGGTAATTTCACTTTTTGTGACAGTACTTTAGAGCAAAACCGACTTTCTTCACACAAAGAATTTGCAATCCTATTGAACAGAGGCTGTACCTGAATATCAGAAATCCTTCATTGTTTAAGTATCATCTGATATTCTTGATTGGCTCCAGACTGAAGGTTGCAGTTGAATTAGGGAGAACGGAGGTTAAGTCCTAACCTTGAAAGATTTAGCAGCCATTGAAACACTGCCTTTGGGCACTTATTGGCCTGTATTTATCAAAAAACTTTTCAATTCAATGAGGGGAGGGAGAAAACACAAAACTTGTCACATTCATCAAGTGAAGCCACTGGAAAGACATCTACAGAAGAACACCCAAAAAGCATAATCTTTCAGAAGAGCTGATAGAAATGGTAATTGGATGGGCTGAAGAATAATACTTCTAAAGCAGGGGTACAGGGAATATAGCTAAAAAAATCAAGGTCAGGAGAAGAGAATGTATCCTTTTCAACTTAATAAAACTTACATTTGCCTTTTGTAGCGTGGAAAATATCCCAGGTACCATCTCTAATTTATTTCTGAACAAACACAAAAACAGGATTGCAGATAAACTGGAAGCGTGTTTTCTTTTAGCATACGTGCAGCAAACATAAAAGCATTGTTAGCAGATACAATTAGAAAAAAAGAAAAAAAAAAAGAAACACAACACAAAACAAACTCCAGGACTTCCCTATTATTTAGAAATGTGGCTCAGCCTTCAGAAACGCAGAAAGCATCTTTAAAAAAAGCATCTCCCTAAGGCACTCAAGAGCCACCTTCTATGATTGGCAAAGAGCACTGACATTGTCTCCCAAACAGGGAACAGAAATGATGAATCATAAAAACTTGATTACACTTCTTCCTGCCTCCTTACTAACAAGCTAATCAGAGACCGTGTAGCAAGCATCGTGTGTAAACGGATGAGTTGTACAGGGATGCTATATTGTCCTGTTTTTATCTTGCACAAACACCTCTGGCCTGAACTTTGAAGGCTTTTGGCACATTTCTCAGGATTTGTATCAGGGGTCCTATCCAGCTGGTGAAGAAGGGGAAATACTGAAGTGCTGTGTCGCTCTGCTCGCCTGAGTTGCACGGATGCAGGTGTCTCCTTACTGACGAAGACATCAGTTAAGGGGGGAAAAATCTGCAAAAGGTCAGTATCTGCAGACACCAAGCTTTCAGCCAGCTCCCTAAACAGTTAACAGAAACAGCACCTACTACCAAAACATCCCCATAAATAATTCCTGTAATGAAAGTAGAGATGAAAGCATTTGTTAATTTTCTTTAGTCCAGGGAATTTGGCTATCGATGCCTATTAATCCAGGAAATATAGCATTATATTTGTCAAGAGCTTCCCAGGATGTAGGGCTGGAGGAATAAGCTATGATTTGTGCTGACAACATTTTCTTCAGCCACACCAGGTACTGTATTTTAGGGTTACAGTGCATTTAGAGATAGCATTGACTGATCTGCTCGGGGCATTATTGCTCATCACCAAGGCTCTCCCACTCTGATGTACCTGAAAAAAAAAAACAGTCTTTGCCAACCAGAACTGCAGATCATTCCCATCTCAAAAACCATTAGCCTCAACACACGGTGCGGATAGGTCAGTGAAGACACATTGATGTGAGGAAAATGACAACAAAGGACAAAAACACATAGCAGCAGCCTGAAAATCTGTAATTTGGGTCAAACCTACCATCTGTTCTTCAACACCTTGACATAGAGGAAGCAGCTATAGGGATGCCCTGGTATGCCTGCACACTTGTGGACATATGGCATGTTTTACCATTAATTGTAAATTTCCTTACTTTGTTTTCTGTCACAAGCATAATGTTTTCTTTAATGTGGATACGTTGTGTGAACATATTTATGATATATTTCATATACTTTTCCTCAGCTGCTGCCCACTTGTCCTTGACTTTCTTGGTCTGCACACTGGCCCAGGCTCTGCTGTGACAAGAATCCATCCTAGGAATGCTGACTGCCCTGAAGGACTACACGTACCCATTTCAGCATTAGAAATTCTCCATTCCACAACAGGGGTCTGCACTCAAGGCTTTTAGTTTTCCTCCATACTGCCCAAGAACACCTTTAAATCACCATCCAACAGGTGCCTTCCTTTATACTTCTCCTTAACTTGGTGACTTGCCAAACCTCCCCAAGCCAACCACCAACCTGCAGATGGCCAACTCTTCAAGTACTTTCTTGAGATTTTTAATTTCTCATCCAAGCTAGACTGAACATGTCTTTGGCCACATTTAGCTCTGGCATGAGCAGACCCTGCATTACCCTCACTGCATGCACCATGCTAGGACTTCTCCTTTGTCCCACCATAACCCCAGGAAGAAAACCAGCAGCTCAAGGGAAGAGTCAGATATACTCCTGGGTAACTCAGTCTCGCATAATTCCTACGTGGTCACAACTGAGGTAAACCCACATCCACCTCAGTGTCTCTGAAGGAGACAGGAAATGGCCTCTAACCAGAGAGGCAGAAACTGGACAGCCACAGTCCACATGGTGATGGTGAGACTGGAAAGGTCACACTATCAGTGATGAAAGAAAGAGGTATTCACAAGATCAGTGCTTTTAGGTAAAATTTGACTGCAAATGTCTAGAAAATTAACTATATGTTAGCAATAAAAACCAAGAAACTAACCTCTTACACCCACTACAAATTCCTGTATCACCAGCAATTATTCAGAGTCAGATTTTGCATCCCATCTCAGCACTCCTGAGAGCTGCCCTTTAATATCAGTGTAAGTTTTGACTGAGCACAAGTTGAGTAAACACCTCAGGATTTGGCTTTCTGAAGTCAAGCAACCAATCTTAATTTAGAGCATACATTTCCCCAAACAAGTAAAAAGTGTGAGTTAAGTGTTTACTGCAGCAGGCTCCAGGAAAGCAAAGTGAACAGATCATTATTCGTGGCAATGGTGGTGTGCGTGAGTTTAGAAAGAAAAAGGCTGATTTGTGGGAATCACAGAACTAATCGCCACCCCGCATAAAAGGGGTATATTCTACAATGACTTCAGCACGCTTCTATGAATTTATTTATCCGCCTAATGCCACCTGTTTCACTGCCGGTTCCTCCAGCCACATACCGAGGCATCGCTGGGGGGTCACACCAGGAAAATGCCTAGGGACCACCTGCTTATTCATAACCCCCAAACCCATATTTCCATCTCAGCATCATATCCGCCCTTATCACAGGGCATTGTGCGCTAACGACCATTATTTAATTAACAGATGAAGAAGCCCTGAAAGCCGCTCTGGCAGATTTTGAACTTGATCTTCTCTCATTTGCTGTCATGCAAGACCAGATAAATGACAAGTATTTTGAGAGTCTGCAAAGGCCCTTTAGAACAGCTGCACAGGCTTCACCCCTTCTTTGCAGCAGGTTTCTCACTTAAGAAAAAAACACGCTTCATTACATCGCCTCTTACTTGAGCTGCAAGGGTCTATTCAAGGAAGATAAGCCTCTTAGAAATGAAGTAGCGTTGAATTTAGGTTTTGAGTGACAGGAGGAAGGTTTATCCATTCAGCAGACAATACTGCTTTCTCTGCATTAATCTAGGAGGCGGACAATGATCTGTTTTTTAGGCAGCATCTCATCTCTTTTCCCACAGCAGAAGGTGATTAGAGTTCGGAAGCAGGGACTGTGAAAGAAAGGCGAGTACTATCTCCCCAGCCCTCCTGTTTCCTGAGCGGGCAGGAGGGAAGTTCTCGGCCAAGTGCATCAATCACGGGGCTGGTGCTCAGGATGTGCCGCTTGGCTGGGGGCTGACCAGGGGCTGGCAGGTGAGGGTACTGGCACCCAGGCAAGCCCCAGCCCTGTTATCTCCACAGATAAACACATGGACTTGATGGAGCGAGTTCCATAACCCCACGTCTTGCATTTGGGACAGGGAGGAATAATTCCCTGGTGTGAGCCCAGGGTGGGTAATAGGTGTCAGAAAACACTTTTCATTAAGTGGGTCCAGACAAGGGATTGCTTATCAGCGGACAAGTGTCGGCATTCTCAGCTTGCCCCTCAGAGTAGCACTCTCTGCTCAGCAGCAGCTCCATCCAGGAGATTTCCCAGCACTCACAAAGAAGGCCGCAGTGGTTCTGCTTTACAAAGAGGGGAACCGAGCAGATTTGCCTGAGACCACAGCGGTAGAATGATTGAACCCAGAAATTCTGGCTCTCTCCTTCTTCCCCCTGGGAGCTCCCAGCAGATTACACACAAACCAAAGCAGACAAGAGCTGGCTCAAGGAGCCCACTCACCCTGTACACACTCCTGTAATGATGGTCAGAAACAGCTAAAACTTTTTTGTGTCTCCCACTTGTCTCTTCAGTGTTCAAGGAGCAACCTGGGCTTTCAGCTAACTCTCCTAGCAGGAGAAGTGAGCTGCCAGGAGCCACACAAGAGCAGTGCAGCTGCAACCTGCTCAGCAGCACTGGCATTTCTCTCTGTTTTTCCCAGATCTGTGCCCCCAGCTATCAGGCTGGAGGGGTTTCAAGCACTTCAGCTTTTCAAGCACACATGCATAGGCATGAACAAGCAAGGTAGAGAGAGGGGCAAATACACTGAAGTGTCCATAAATACTGCATGAATGCCATAGTTTGTGCTGGTACATGGACAAGACACCAAGCTTTCCAAAAAGAATTAATTAACTATCCATACATGCATCTTCCTATATGCAAAGTAACTTGCAACTTCAATCATTTTCATTAGGTAATCACTGTAGCACCTAAATCTTCACAATTTAATGTTACAAATGCTCACTAACCCACAGAAATCGGGTTTCTTGTCCCCAATTGACAGGGAACATGGCAGAGGTTATACTCATAACTGAAGGTTGTCACAACCCACCAGGGAACATCAGGACTCAAAAAGCCAAGATTAAGGCATGTTGGAGACCCCATCCCCAGATGCCCAGGGATCTGTCTGGGGCACAGCAAGCAAATCAAAGTCTACATGAGGTGAGAGGTTAAAAAATAAAAATCAAAAGAAAATAAATGAATTAAAAAACCCCTCAACAATCCTTCCTAAAAACATTTCTGCATTTTACATAATAACCCATGGACACTATTTTTAAATAAGCAAACCCTCTGCAAGACAAACATTTTCTATGTCAGAAGGACTTTGTTGTGTCCCACAGTAAAGCAGCTAAAGGGAATCCTTTTTCATTGTCAGGATGCTCCAAATAACTTTTAAGAGGCAACATAGCAACCCTCACTCCTGTTAGCGACAGCCCACAGATCAAAATGCAGCATGTTACAGCAACACGGCAAACCTTCCACAAATAAGGAGCGTATTGACACATTTTCTCTTTGCCCCTTTGTGCTAAGCCTGTGTAACTGTGCTTCAGTGAATGGCTTTTTGTTATTCTTATCTCCGCGCCTCAAAATTCCTCAAAACACATCTGTCACTGCACAGCTTGAGAGCCAGTCCCAAACAACTCCAGTGTCACAGCTCTCCTATCTTCCCTCCAACCTCCCAGGTGGGAAGAAGTTTGCACAGACATTTCTTTTGCTCATCGGTGCATGGCTGGCGTGCCGAGTCAGCACCGCACAGACCCACATCCTCCCCTTTTTCCTTCTCTCATCCTCCATCCTCCCCCCTCCTTTTTTTTCTAAAGGGACTTAATTGCTTCATTTCAGATGTTATGTTTAACCTCAGGAAATGGTACTATAGACATGGCAAACAACTTTCTGGTTGTTTCCAATCAGTACCATATTATAAAGTACAGCCAGTTAAGAATCCTATTCATTTTCTTGCCCTGTCATCTTGATCTTATTTGAATGTCTGGGGAGCAGGAGGTGCTCGCTCAGCCCCAGGTTTCAGAATTGGGGGCAGGAGCGTCTGTGCAATGTGTTAGAGACACTGAAAGTTTTCATTTTTGACTCCTTAATGAGAGCGACCTTTGCCACGGGCTGATGAGTTCCATACCTGTCCTGGTGTGCTTTCTGAAAACATTTGACACTGCTCACAGGTTTGACGGGGATATGACTAATGAAGTCTTGGTATAAAAATAATGGGCTGCAATTGCAAGTCATTTGTGTGAAACCAAACTCCTTAAAAACTTGTCTCTGCTCACTTTCTGTTTTCTAAATGAGTCAATAATACGAATCAGATGGCTTGAAGGAATAGACCCCCAAATATTTCCTCTCTCTCTTCTATAAATTAGCTGCCATTTTGTGCAATTTTTGTTGCCTCCAGGCACAGTTTAAATTGGACTGTAGTTACTAGATTGCTGGAGCTATTGCAAAATGTGTAGGCTAATACATAATACCTTGTTTTTGTTAAATGTATAGTAACAGCTCTTCTTGTGAGGTCAAGAGGCCCAGGCTGCTACTACTTAGAATGCATAAAAATTTTATGTAAAGTAACAGGGAGACAGGCAGGAGCTTGTGTTTCTGCTGCAAGTTTTAAATAATAATAATAATAATAATAAAAAGTATTGTTTTCAATTTTATTTTTTTTTTAGATCTGCAGTGAGGGCTGAGTGATACCTGTTGCAAGCTGTGCCTTGCCTTTAGTCCCCTCCTGTGCGACTCGCCTGTGGGTTGGGCAAATGAAGCATCCCAGCCACATTAAAGGCAGCCACTTTGGAAACACATCACTGTGGCTCATCCTTCACCATCAAAGTTTTAACCATCATGAATCTAAACCCCTAGGTAGTCAACTTAGAATATTAGAAAACTTCCTTGGAAGTGTTCAAGGCCAGGTTAGACAGGCTTTTGAGCAACCTGGTCTAGTGGAAGATGTCCCTGCCCATGCTGGGGATTGGAGCTAGATGATCTTTAAGGTCCCTTCCAAGCCAAACCATTCTATGATATAAAATACTGCAATGACAGTAACAAAAATGTTCTGAAAACTCACAAGCCATGCTGCATTCACAGCACAACTGGATGTGCCACTGACTATTTCAATTTTAGCATCAGTACTGATAATACATGCTTTTCTTTAAGCCTCAGCTCTTGGAGTCACATGAATATCTGGGGATTTGAACTCTCTGTTGGGCTCAACAGCTTGCAACATCACAGAGCACCACCTGAAATTCCCACCCAAGCTATCTTAGGAACTCAAAACCTTGAAGAAAAAAATTTTCACACTTCTGACGTACCTGATTCATGATTTTTTGATTTCCAGGAACTGTAAAACTTGTTACAATGACTATGAAAGCTTCCATCAAACCAGTGTTTGATGACAACAGGTCCATACCGGTCCTAGCTTTCCCTGATATATATACATTCCTACATAAATTATTTTAACTCCCCCCTCCAAAAAAACCCCAGCATTCCACTGCATACAATAAAGGAAAAATAAATATATAATGGACGTATAGTCACACCTTTTAGTGCACTAGTGGAAAAGGATTCATATTGTATGGTTTTAGAGCCCACATAGACTAGAAGGGGCCACTGTTGCAGGAACTGCCAGCCACCACCTTTGTTTGATGTTGAAACACACAATCAAGTTACTTTATGTAAGATACTATTTTAGCCACATTTGGATAGGCAATTGAAAGGCAAAGGTCAACATTTTTCCTTCAGCTCAGGGATGTATATATATACACCACACAAGTACAAACACACATTGTACTCATGTACGTGCGTACATACGTGTGTGAGTGTTATGAATGTGTGGAAGAAATAAGCTGCAACAGGTTACAGACATTTCCCATTGCAACCTGTGAGTGGTCTCATTATATCAAAGCTCATTTGCACTCAAAACATGCAAACTTAGGAACACGCATAAGCCTTTGCAGGACCAGGGCTTCAGTACGCACTCAACCTCAGGCTCCAGGTTTGGACATGCTGTTCTTCAGCCCTAGAACAAACACAAAGCTTTGTACAACTAAATATAGCCAGTATACAAGAGATTTTGTTTTGGTTTGTTTCATTTAGCAGCTCTCCTGTGACCCAACTGAAGTTACGAAACCAAATGAATGTAATAGAGTGTTCATTCCCTGCTTATTGATGTTGCCTCACCCTTGGGCATATTTGCAAAATTTCCTTCTACATAATAAAAAATGGCATGTCACTTGGCGTGGCCAGCCGGACTGCGGACCCGCACTAGTCAAACACAGAGGATATTCGCTCTTAAATGCCTACTGCTCCTTTGGGACAAAAGCATTCCTGGACTCAGATAAAGGTGATATTCTTCTACACCGAATATTGGCAAGGATGCTACAACAGTTTGTTAGTGGTGTTGCCCAGAGTTAGGGTAGTGTCTTTGCAGGAAGTTTGCTCACAAAGTAAACCCACTCTGCTAAGTGGACTCACAGCTACCGTCAGAAGAGCTACGCATCCCATTTCATCATCTTTTTTCCTGCATGAACACTGATGTTTCACTGCCTCCAGCCCCAAGTGGCTGCCATTGAAGAGACACATGAGAAATCCTCCCATATGCAGCTCGGCAGTGGTAGCAAGAGACCAGAATCCACAGAGCCCACTTTTTGCTGTCTCCATTCAAGGATTCACTAATAAATCCCCACTAGCCAGATTGAGTTGCTTTGGTCCTCCCGTCACATACCCTGCACAAATGCAGCCCAGCCCTGGAATGAGAAGATTCCAACACCCAGGTACTCCAAGAGCCCACATGTGCTCTCAAGCAGCATCCACCTCACCCTCAGGAAGGGGACCTGGCAGATGTCAAGTGCTTCTCCAGGTCCCAGCATCACACAAAATGAACAAAAAACAAACTCTGGTATTTGTACCTCTACAGCTGCCAACTTTTGTGGTCAGAGAGCATTTTGCTTTGCTTTAAGGAAGGCACATCTCAGCAAGCCATCACCCAGCCTCTTGCTGTAGTCCACAGAAGAAGACATGTAGAAGACTTTACTCCAGATGGATGAGCTCACTATGGTTTTGTCACTGCCACGGATCAAGGGGGCTTTGAGTGCCACATCAAGCTGGGTACCAAACATTCAGACAGCTCAGATGAGCAAAAACGAATCGCACCCTGTGTGGCAACCTACAGGAAAGTTCTCATCCTTGCCCATTTCAAAACCTCTCATATTTTCCTTTAAAATACATGGTATCAGCTACTGCAGAAAGAGGGCTCTTGGCCAAATTGTCCCACTCACTGTGGGATTTTCTGTTTTCTGAACCCTGTCTTTGTTTTTGCTGGCTCAGACTCATTTATAGGTAACCCTGCACATATTTTCACCCTCCCTGTGAACCACAGTGCACATTGTAGCTAAACCTAATTTGCAGTTTGGGTACAAACGGGTAATTAGACATCCACTCCTTTCAACATTTGTGCCAGCAGTTTAAAGAGGCTACAGAATTACTAGGTTAAAATTGCACCTTACACCTTGACACCAGCTCTGAAAAGGCTGGTCCTGGGACACTGAACATTACATAAATATATGCACAGCCAGGAGGAAAATGGTGCAAGCCAGCCAGGATTCTTTTTAATATACCTCCTTAATTCAAGAGGCCCATTATATATGGTGCTCAGGATGGGAAAAGGAAGACTTGTACCCACTTGGGGGGGCGGGTTATGGTTTAGCCACCAACTTTCCTTTTTGCTCACACAAGGGCTAATTCATAGGTTAAGTGGAGGATTATAGATGATGGAAATGCAGCAGCCCTTTTCCTTTCCTCCCCATGCTTTTCATGTAAAGAGAAAGAAGGCTTCTCTCATCCCTTCTGCAAAAGTGTTGACACATTTCCATAGCTCTGTGAGAGGACCTGACATTTCTGTCACTCTGCTACCCCTTGTCCCTTTGTCCCCACAGCATCTTATTTCAGCTTGGAGAAGAATAATTCACAGCTTCAGAAGATAAGGGCAGGTTTCCTACAAAATACTTCTGTAAGAAAAGCCTGGACTGCAACCTTGTCTGGGATAACATGAGCCCAGTCCTCTTTTTCACCACTTTCTAACAGTTTTGCCACCAACTTTAACAGAAGCAAAATCAGCCCTTTACAAGACATCTCTTTTGAAAGCACCATCTCACTTAGCAAAAAAGGATCTGCAAAGTCACCAGGCACCTTTGAGCACATTCTGTCAGAGAGAACAATTGTGTGGAAATTCAAGGTACTGGCCAAATACCAGCCTGCATTCTAGTACCCAGCTGTACTGCCCTGTCAGAATAATTGCTTGTCTTTGCCTGGCAAAACTATAACTAAATACCAAGCAAATGCTTAGAGAAATTAAATAAATTCTTACAAGGGCCTAAGAATGTAAAGACTCACACTGAAACAAATATGTGCATGAGCAGACAGTCCCATCAGGCTGCTGGTGACCCAAAGTTACTGGCTGGAGCAAAATTGCAACCATAGGCTTGCTTAAAAGAAACTTCTGTGGCCTTTTGTTGCCCTGAAAACATAGGAAAAGCTACAGGAAGATCCTTTATATATTTGTACATACATTGCAATTCAGGGACAAGGTACACAGGCTGCAAATTACTGCATTTTCCATAGCAAGCAATTATATGTGGTTGAGCACAGCAGTAAATAAAGCTCTGATATAAAACTCAGGTTTCTGCTGTCATTAAAATTAAGGCTTCCCCTAGCCTTCCAGTAACTTACACACTTTCCTATGATAGTTTCTCTTTTACTTCTTTCAATTTTGTTTGGTTTAAAGAAATACTTGGAATTTTAGCACAGGCTCTGCGAGTCGCCTTTTTATTTCACCCCTCAACTCCTCCCTGTTAAAACCTTGACTTCTTTTTAAGAGCACAACAGAGACATTTGCTGGGCTCCCAGAGGGAAAGAGGAAACAGAGAAAAAAGTTAATTTGAAAAATGGGGTTTTTTTTTTGTGAGGGATAAATGCACATTCCACACTTGTTCTGGGTAAGACAGATGGGAATCTAACATAAAAGAAGCTCTTTAGGTTTGAAGAGTGAAGTGGGGAACCAAAAACATCTTTTCATAAAAAAAATGTTTAGGATCATCTATACATGTTTTTTCATGTATTTTCTATTGAAACACGGCCAGAGCTCACAGTTTCCACCTTAGGTACATTTTCCCTAGTTAATTAAACCCTCTTTCCCCACATGACAAATGGACCCTTCTCAGGAAAGGGCACGATTGCAGGCACGAGTGAAGTCAAAGAGGGCATTCTTAGTGATTGGACATGAAATACAGACTTTGAAAACATTGAGATTTTGAATGTAAAGAGGGAATAACTTACTGCATCCTCAGGGTAAAGATAATTTATGCATCCTTTGCCTAAGTGAGTTTTCTCTATCTGTTTATTTTGGGCTTAAAAAGTCTATTTATCTGGTTGGATGTACTTTTAAAAATGTACTTCCCACGGCCCTCCTCTTCTGTATAGGGCTCACATGTTTCCTAAGCCAAATTCATTAGAAATATTGCCTCAATGATATGTGAGCTTTCAAACATGGCATGCTTGCAGAGAAAGCACGGGCACTGACGGGCTAAGTTTAGGGCCAGTGTCTCTGACTGCCTCCAAAAGTACCATTGAAAACTGCCAACATGCAAGACACAAAAAAAAACATGAAGGGAGGGGGGCATAAAATCATGAGATATGGAATATTTAATGAATTACTGGACCTGGTGCTCCAGCCCCTGTTTTCAAGCACTAATTTTTCACAAGCAGTGCTAGAAACTCACTGTATTTTAAATGAAAACTGGGATTGTCACAGTTTTTTTCCCTATAAAGGTTAGTTAGGAAGGTGTCACCATCTGAAGCTTGCAGCCTACAGGAAAATTTGGGAGGTTTCTTCCTTTTGTCAGAGAGGCACATTGAGCATGAGGGAAACAACCAGAACTGAGCTGAGGAACTGGGGCAAAACACAGGACAGTGATACACACAGAGGTTCTGAATATATTTGAGAGGTACCAAATATATCCAATTCTTCCCACATCCTAGAGCTCAAGGACCAGGTATTTCCTTAACAGTGTTGTTTCTCCTTAGTTTCTCCTCAGTTTCTCCTCAGTGTTTCTAGCTTAAAAAGGGAAGTAGTATGAGCACAAGGGGAAATTAAAAAACCAAAAATAATAATAATCAAAAACCTATTTTGCTGTAGTCCAAGTAATTACCAAGTGACTTGGCTTGGCTTGCATGGAATTATGGACTTCAGAGGGCACTTGCCTAAAAGAAAAAACAAACCAAGAAAGCTTACAATCCAGCAGAAATGGTGACCGACCATGGTCTTAGTCATGTTCCCTGTTTCCCCATTTTGCAATGCGAGACTTTTATAAAGAAGTCTTCTAAAACATTGTGGAATGATCTGTATCAGCTAGAAAAAAAATACTATCTACCTACAGAGTGCAGTTTCTAAATTCTGTACCTTTCATTTTCTACCAGGCATTAAACTGTGCATTAAACTGGTGCACTCTTAAATAGTAAAGCAATCCCTCACTAATTCAGATCTTCTTCTTACTGAATTCACAGGATCTCTGTCAATCAGGTGCTTGTACTCCAGCAAGGCAGCGATTTCTGGTCATGTGCGAATGGGTGGAAAGCAACCATTTAAAAAAGACTGGTCATAGAATCATAGAATGATTCGGGTTGGAAGAGACCTTAAATATCATTTGGTTACACACACACACACGCACCCCCTGCCATGGGCAGGGACACCTTCCAATAGACCAGCTTGCTCAAAGCCCCATCCAAACTGGCCTTGAACACTGTCAGGGATGAGGCAGCCACAGCTTCTCTGGCAACCTGTGCCAGTGCCTCAGCACCCTCACAGCAAAGAATTTTTTTCCTAATGCCTAATCTAAATCTACCCTCTCAGTTTAAAGCCATTCCCTCTTGTCCTGTCACTGCACGTTCTTGTATAAAGTCCCTCTCCAGATTTCTTGTAGGCCGCCTTTAAGTACTGGTGTGATTTTAAACTGAGAACATATTTGGAAATAAAGGACTCATGGCTGTTACTCTTCCTCCAGTTCTACAGAGACACAAGGGTGCAGAAGGAATATGGGGATTGGCCATGAGCAGAGCCAAGATGCGCTCTTCACCTGTGGTTTCATTTAAAAAAAAAACTAAAAAATGCCAAGGCCATCATGCAACACATGAGAAAAGTTTATACCATGGAAATACAAAGAGTTCTGACCCAATCCCATTTTATGAACACATCTGGATTGGTTCCTAGCATGCAGCTGGCAGCGCAGCACACACACTTCCACAGCACACAACGCAGCTTTTCCAAGAGCACCCTGCGCTGTCTTCTGATGCTTAGTTAAGTTTTCCAGACAGAAACGCAGTCCTGCTTGCTCCTCGCTCCAGCTTATCACCAAACAGTCTTGCTTGCACCTCCCTCTGTAGTGATAAGGGCTCCCTGGAGCTGCCCTACCACTCGCATGAGTCACCAAGGGGGATGCTAACTGCTTTGTTCTGGTGAATACTACATAGCAAGTATTAGGAATAGGAAAAAAATAATCCCAAACCAGGCCTAAAACCAGGCATAAGCCTGGCATACATATGTAGTTCTTTTCTGCCATACCTTAAGGACTGCAAAACAGGCCCTGTTCCCACAGCTCTCGCTCACATGGCAGTAGGACTACTTGCACGATTTGGCAGCGACTTACACAGCCAAAGAGCTGCAGGATTGGGCTCTTAATTGCTTAAAAATACACTACCCACCAATAGTTACCTAATTTAGCAGAATACATTACCTCTCTGCTTCATAAATCTTAATTAAAGCTGTTAGTTTTCCTATTATATGATCAAGAAACGCCCCATTAAAGTTAAGCAGTTTCTCCAGGTAATTATATACATTATGTGGTGTGAGTGTAAAGATGCATATAGCATTCCACTTCCAATTATTTTGCATACCCTGAAAAGCACTATCTATTAAATAAAAAACTTGCAGAATTTCATTAATGCACGATTTTTTAATCTCCCAAAAGTCAAAGCTGTCCCCCAGGAGCATATATACTCAGTGTTGGCTCCTTATAATACAATTTAATGCTCACAAACACAACTAAAGTATTTAAGCATTTACAGAGGTTGTCATAAGTGCTTTTCTTATGTTTGATCAAATTCAAGTCTACACTTAATACAGTTAACTGTAGTTATTTAATTTCAAAACTCAAGAATCCAACCTCAAAAATTTATAACAATATAAATTTAGTTACATTGATATAGGATATGTATGCTACTGGGAAACCATTTTTCAGTAAGAAGTGTAGAATTGTAAGCTCTAAAAGGAGTTATTT